>JAGDQP010046424.1:0-15306 GCA_022664845.1 Lepisma saccharinum
TATCTGGGGTTCAAACCCAAAGCTTTAGTTATGCAGCGTTTAATACACTTCAAATAATCTACTGACAAGGCAACGATAACCTTTTTCTACGAACAGTGAATATTGCAAAATCTCTCTCTCTAGGCCGCTAAGGAAAGTCATTACCACAATTTTAAGGTCAAATATCTGAGAAACAACCATGTCAATTTGGCACTCTAAACGTAACTGGCAATGCCAGAATTTACAAAAGAATTTAATTAGCATTTATAAAACCAAGAAAAGAATTGGCACTACAGTTAGCAAGGAAGAATTCGGCCGGAATTTTCAGTTTGGGAGGCTCCAAAGACCAAACTTTGGGGGATAAATGGAGTTTTGCTGGGTTTCTACCGATTTCTAACAGTTTGGGATGGTTAACAATTTGGAGATGTGAATGACTGCTATTATTTAAGATGTTTTGATCAAGTTAACATTTTTTATTTTTATTTGATTCAGAAGTGTTAGTTTGGCATATCAATCTGTTAGAGAGTGTTAGGTTGGTTTTGGATTTTATTCTCAGACATATACTATAATTCAGTCTAAACATGTAAATATAACTTATATTTTAGCACATGATCACACATGCAGTTAACATTTAAACAAAAATATATATCTATTCGTTATACAGAAATACGTTTTGTATTTTTCACTAAGATGAATCCATGTTGTTTATACCTTCTCATGGACTTAGATACGGGACACGGAGTTACTTCTAGCGATGCGAAATTGAAACCAGCACAAGCCATAAGTATCTGGCAGGAGTAATTGATTAAAAAAAACAACTAAACATCATGTTCCGTACAACACACACCCAGGCCTAGGCGAACCAATAAGACGAAAGTTAATCCCAATCATCCAGGCAAGATTAATCGAAAACAGGCGTCAAGTTGACCCAGCTTAATTGTATCGGGCAAGTCAATCCGTCTACCGTATTTACTTACATCCATGATACCTTTTAAACAACTGTTCCTTTCTTTTTTTCTTCCGTTTTCATTACTTTTGCTCAAACCAATAGATTTATGGCCGTGCATGGTTTTACGTTTTTATTACTTTGGCTTAAATCAATAGACTTATGATCGTTCATGATTTTATTTTTCTATTCCCATATTTTTAAATTTCCTATGATACATTTATTTTTACATTATAATAAATTAATTAAACAACAAAATAACAAATTGATTAATCAATGAATAGTCATTGAGGCCATTACTTATTTCCACAGCAAACAAATTAATGTTGCCAAACAAGCGTCACACCATACCTAAAATAATAATAATAATAATAATAATTAACTCTTAAATTGTAGTATTTTATCATAAAGTGTTGGTCTGGTTAGCATTCGAAGCTTTACACAATGATAATCCGTACACTGCAATCCGTACAGGCTGTGTTAATTCAACACTGTGGTATCCCCCAAGGGTAACCATCACTTTTTCGCCTTAAGTTAACACCGTTCGTTTTGTGATTTCGTTGATTCAGCACTGTAAAAGTGCTAGTATAACACCATCTATTATGTTTAATCAACATTGACAGCACATTCAATGCGTTCAACCACCGAAATCAATACCGTTTGTTGTTGTCTTGATTTAACACAAAAAATGTGGTGGTTACCTTGGGACAAGGAAAAGTTTTGGATTTCCACAGCTGTTTATTGTTGTGTAGTCTACGACTTTTACCACTGAACCACGGGCAGTGGTGTATTTGGGGATGGGTGTTCAAGGAATCAGGATTGTCTTTAAAATTCCGACTTCGGTAATAGTAGGTATATATATTTCAAACAAATAGACCCTTCCGCAAAAGCCCAGGACACAATCTAAAATCAATCTCTGGATATGTCCCTGATCACAACGGTACACTATGGACCAAATATAACTATCTGTTGTAGGAGAACAGCAAGCGACGCTTGCTGTTCTGTTTTTATGATTTTAAGAGTTTTAGCAACAAAAATCTTATATATCATTTTTTAAAAGTATATTTCACACCTGAAACAATAATTGGAAATAAATTTTCTTCTCTCTCTTAATATTGACCAATCTTTTTTCTTATTATCCCTTTTTTTTATAAAGATAAGTTTATGCAATAAAATGAAGATGTGTATAAAAATAAATACGTCTGTTGAAATCTCAAAGGCTACGTTGCATGCAAAAAAAGTTACATGGAAGACACGGGGATGTCAAGAGCTTCATATTTTCGTCGCATTTATTAGGAAAGGAAAAAAAGAAGCGGCAAAACAGAAACTTTTCGATCGTATGAGAACTACACTGACTTTAAAAACGTTAACATGATATTATTTTACCAAACATCTATATATTCGTGGTCCTCTTTTACTCACTGGTATAACGATATTGTCTCAATCTTTATATCGCTTAATCCTTTTTTCTTTTTCTCACGATATGGTGTTCTTCAAACAATAATACACTGTTAAGTGCACACTCCATATAATTGTTCCATGTTACATAACTTGACTCCACCTTGTTTGCTGATATGAAAGAGACAGTCGTAAGTGATGGAATTGCTTTTTGAGAACGAGGAAAATTAACCTGGAGAAAATGTTTTTTTCACAGTGTCAAAGGTTACGCATCGAAAGGATTTCGGAAACAACTTCCCAACTGCATTGTTACTGTTAACACGAGTAATGTTCTGCATGGTGTAACAGGTATGAGAGAAAGCCTTCCTCGTAGAAGAACACCACCTACTATTTAAGTAGAATTCTGAAAATTTAGCATCAGAAGTTTGGTGGAAGTCGTCACCTCAGCAAATACAAAGAAACATTCGCATTAGAACAATATGAAGACGTTGGTGAGTAAGCTACTCTTCATTCCTTCTTCATAAGTGTGTATCGTTCGTTGAGAAGTTTTGCAAATGTCTTTGCCGTTGTGCTTCTTATGATAAGCGTCCATTGGCAGATATGACATAAATATTGCATGTGTATGGGACAACGTCTTTTGGTGCTCATTCTTCCGGGAAACTTATGGGGAAGGCTTCGGTCACAGCCACGGAATTTGTTAGGAAACTGGTGAAAATCTTAATCAGGACGACCGCAAGTGGGTCTCGAACCTAAGTGCTGCCTCATTGCCGATCCGTAGTGCGCGACATTAGCTACTGGACTACAATATCTTAGTTCTTTTCGTATATTAAAATCATTTTACATAATGGAAATAGTGCTAGCAATCGAAATTAAAGTTTTAGTTAGCTAACTGCTTCTTCTACAACTAACAAGGAAATATTCTCCACTGTCAAGGCGTATACTGAAGAAAACAAGCGTTGTTCGAAAGAAAACATGAAATTTAGCAAAAACATCCTTTCGGGATAGTGGCCATGAGAACAGACCCTCGATCAGAACTTGCCAAGAGGTATTACTTCAGGCTGATCATTCTGACTGAGGTTTCTCTTAGTCTCATGAGACAAATGTCGAGGTGATACCTTCCGTATATCTTTTTCCACACACAGCTGAAGCCATAGGATCTGTGAAGCTCTGAAATATAAAATTTTAATTTCGAATTTTAAAAATTATTAAACAGGAATTAAACACTCTGATGAAACAAAAGGAAATACAGGTCAACAAATGAGTTTTACTCCCTTTCAGTTGTGGTTTTTCAACCGTTGCATATATACCTAAATGTCCACCTGTTCAACGGGGTTTTCCACATTTAGAATCGATGCATTCTTCAACGGCAAGAAGTAGACATAGAACTAGTAATCGCTATGGGACATCATCCCTCCTCACACATGTGATAGGTTCGTGTCTGTTATGTCCGTGAATGCAAGTTAAACAAACAGAAAGCCTAAAATAAAAAAAATAAAAAAAGAAAAATATAATTTAGAAAATAGAAAATGCTTGAAAAATAAAATTGTGAGATATATCAATAATTTAGCAACAACCCCACAAAATTGTCGTACCAGGGAGTTTCCTAGTCTTCCTAGTTCTATATACGCCCCTGACTACACTAAAAAAAATTACTATCTTCTTCTGCTCACTCCTACTAACAAGTAGAATGATGTAATATCAAAATTATTGTGCAGTCACGACATATTCAACGAAGTTCGAGCACGCACTCATAGATGTCACCCCAAATTCTCCAAAATTAAATTGAGATTAGAGAACAAGAATAGTCACACAGAGAATTTTGTTTAACAGAACTTTGTTTGCTTATTCAATGACGTTGAAACTTTAATGTTAGTCCTTCACAAACACTTGTGTCGATAGCAACTACTTATGAATATTCTCACTTCCAATAAATATAGTTATACAACAATGATATATAGTTTTATTTTACAGGCGATATGTTGTTGTTAAGTAGTTCTGTATTTTTTTATAAGTAAGAATGCGTATATGTAGTGGCTATTGATATTACAGTCAATTCAGCGAAAAACTAACATTAAATATCTCGTGTTATTAGGTAAAATACTCTGTGTAACTATTGTTACTTTGTAACTTCAACTGGATCTTAAGCTCATATGTTTTATCAGATTGTAGTTTAATAACGTATAGAAATTAGTGTTAGTGATTTCAAAAATAACAGCGAAGAAATTTTAAATCAATGTCTACCATAAATTCCTACAAAATAACAGACTGAAAAGGGTGAGTTCGGACTACAGCATTTATTTTCCAATAGAAAAATCTTATTATTATTTAAAAAAAAAAATGAAAGTTTTTTCCATACCTTACATAATTATGGAATTAAAAAGGGGGAATTAATCAAAATGTACTTTATTAAAGCGGGTAAGGTATAACCAATCAAATATAATTTTTTTGGATAAATATTATTCACATAATTACCTAAAACCAACAAGAAGTATTAACAAATGGTTAAGCATTCGACCACAAGATTATAAGACGACGTAAATTACTGACTTAAATGGTAACTTGAAGATATATTTAATTATTAACCGACAATTTCTACCTATCCCCTTTCCGCCCCTTTTTTTCAACATTATGGGTTATAGTAATGGAAGAATACGCGAGAAGAAACTCAGTTTTATTCAGACTTACGGTATTCGGATTTCCAAGATATTTGCTTCACAGAAATGTTATAGTGATTAAAAGAATAAAAACACCTGAGAAACAAGTATCAACAAAGATTTTCAGAGGATTGTTACAATTCACCTACCTTTCTTGTGCTATTTTTGAAGATAAAGTAGAATTAATAAGTACTTGACTACTTGCCTATTTTGGTAATAAGTCTTTATAACAAGATAGAAGTAAATCCTTCAATATGAAATAGCAAGATTGAAGGTTCGAGTCCCGCCAGGGACATGAATATTTGTGGATTGTAACAAGCATTGTATTCATTTAATCGTGACAGGCCGAAGTCAAGTTACTAAAATGGTCCATTCAAAATAAAGTTTACCAATATGTTTCTATATGAAATATTATTTTAAGGAAGAAACGTTTAAATGTGATTCTGTACTTTGTAAACTATGAACCTCGTAAATATTATCATCTTTTAGGAAAGGAACCATGAATAATTTTAAAATAATTTGTTTTCCAGATATGCCTTTGTCTTCTGTCAATAGCTGCAGTCTCTTCCAACGATTTACAAGGAAGTCACCTAGCAGTAAAAAGGCAGCTGCTTGATTTAGGTTATGGTGGCTATAATGGAGGCTACGGCGGAGGGGGCTACGCACATGGTTACGCACATGGTTACGCAGGTGGCTACAGCAACTACGGTTACGCAAGTCCTCACCACCACCACCATCAAGCCCCTCTTCACACAGTGGCAATAGCAAAACCAGTGCCATATCCAATACCGCATCCAGTGGCAGTACCACTAGAGAGACATGTGCCGTATCCAGTCCCTCATCCCATTCCAGTAGCCATTCCTAAGCCATATGCTGTACTTGTCCCTAAACCATATCCTGTACTTGTACCCAAGGCTATTCCTTACCCTGTCGCGAAACCAGTTCCAGTTCCAGTGACGAAACATGTACCTGTTCCAGTTCCAAAACCTTACGGAATACCAGTGCCTCATCCATATCCAGTAGCTATTCCTAAAGCTGTGCCGGTACCTGTTCCAAAACCAGTCATTGTACACAAACCTGTGCCTATTCTAGCTCATCACGGTCATCATCACCAACAACACCACGGACACAGTAGTCATCACGGACATGGGTATGGACATGGTGACTATCATTGAAGAATCACAGCTGTGAAGTCAAATTTAAGGTAAACAGTCAATATCAAATTAGTGTCAAAATAATCCACAATCTAGAGCGGTTATGTTCGTAGCATCAATAATAGGACAATGATGAAGTTTGCAGCAGTTTTTTTTGTGGGGGAGGGTCTTATTTAATAATATTCGTATGCATGAATGTAGTTAAAATAAGTTGTACAAATGTTAATAGCTTACTTAATATCTAACAAAATAAGGGAATATATGTTAGGGTGGTATTGGAGCACAGGTAATTGTTCTTGTCAAGTTATTAGAATAACAGGAACATCACTAATCTGATCCTTTGAAGCAGTACATGAATGAATGAATTTGATATTAAAATGATGTAGATTTGTTCCCAACCTTTCGTCAATTACATATTTCTTAGTAGCCCGAGCGAACGCTTTCCTGCTCTATGTAGTGGCGTGATAGCACCAAATTGTTTAAGTTAGGGATTCCCCACCGTTCACCAAAATATCAAAGCAAGTGAACTGAGCCTACGGAGCACATTTTCCATTCTGTGTTAGAAAATGGCTATTGCACAGTGTTTTCTTTTTCGGATAGTGTCTCCATTAATAATGATTCTACAACCAAAGTTTGGATTGCCTTTTTAGTTGTTTCTCCTCTATTCCTAATTACTTTTCGCGTATTCCTGAAGAACCTATCACGCACCTCCGGGGTACGCGTGTCACCGGTTGAGAACCGATGGTAGACACATAATGCTTTGAAAATGATTATAGATAAATATCACACATGGGTTTTTTATCACCTTAGCTGTAAATACCTAAAGGAGGTAAATTAATTCAACTGTATTCAGTGAATTTCTCATTCACAAGCAAGTAGTACATATTTTGTTTTTGTTTTATCAGCTGCTTTTATAAAACATAAAGAAAACTATCCATATTGACAGATGGTTGACTTTATTATATTTATCTCTCTTGTCAGAAAGGCGAATTTATTACAATGACCGATTTCTCAGTTATCTAGGCATGGAAGAAATCCATGTCTAGAATTTTAGCACATGCAGGAAAGATGTTTCCATTTGAAATATTAGTACCCGTCTCAGACAACAGATGGTAGAAGTACGTTTATAAAATCACATATTTTGTGCTACCATCTATTGTCAGAGCGAGGCACTAAGTGATGTTCGCGATGCAAGAATCATAATCAAAACAGAACTGAAGCTTAATTCACTTGAAGAATTATGTTGTCTGGTTGTTAACAAGTTGATTACACTAGTTTCCCCAAAGATTAATCTAACTTTCAACCTTGAATCGTAAGTCGAGAAAGAAACGACTGGAAGGATTAAATAGGACAAGCACGTCACAAGGAAGGACATTGATTTTCCATTGGAGTACCGGTACTAATTATTAAGTTTTCGAAGCCACCGTAGGAAAAACCTCTTAGTTGTGTACTTTATTATAATGCAGTTTGATCAACAGTCCTTGAAAATTATCAGTTAACCAAAGTTTAGCTTGAGGAAATTTAACTAGAGCTAAGATTACTACTAGTTTTGAAATTTAAACAACGGTCACCTTCGTTTAGCTTATTGCGTTGTAATTGGTACTTCTGTGCTTGACGAAATTAATGAAATCATAAATTCTAATTGAAGACCTGAATTGAAAAAACATCCCAAGTCCACCGGAGAATATTTTTCACGGAGGAACGAGAAACCGTCCAAGATCTTTGTATGTTGTTATATTCAGCGGAAAATATTTTGTAATAAAAAAGGGTTATCTTATAGTCCTTGGAACATAGATACCGATGAACAGAAAAAATGAAAATAAGAAAAAAGTGGACTAGGGATGTTTTTCAATTCAGGTCTTCTATTTTACTTGATAATTAAAATGAGTAAAAGCACATAGACTAAAAGAAATCAATGGTATTTTCAAGAAACAAGCCACATGCCCAGGTCCTCAAAATCGTATGTTTAAGTACATGCTAATTGAATTTATGTGTAGGCCTTCTGGGATCTTTGGCCAAGGGCAGGAGGATTAGGTAGAGGATGGCGACGGTATCAGCCAGGGCCTTACTTAAGGTACCATCCCGGCATTCGTCTGGTGAAGCTGACGAAAATATGTATGTTTTCTTCGTAATGTTGTAGTTACTGCTACAATACTTAACTTATTCGTTATTCTACTGTTTACTGGGTTTTTACAAACGCCTGCTTTTTGAAAGTTATTTTATATTCCTTCACTGTTTGATAATATTCATTAATTTTTTTAATAAGAACAAAGAACGTTTTATGAGCTTACAAAGAAGGTTGCTAAGGCTATTTCAATTAAATCACTGATTAGTAGGATCCTTTAAAATTAGAAAATGTAAGTTATGACATGAAATGTAAACAATTAACTAATATTTTATATAAGGAAAGGCTAGATTTAAGAACAAAAAGTACTTGGATATTAACAGCCGTATTCAGAAACGTTTTCTGGAGTAACTATCGCTGTACTAGAGAGTGATTAATGATGTTAAAAGGTTGTTAATCACTCGTTAGTACTTCGCTAATCACTCCAAGAAAAGTTTCTGAATAAAAAGAAACCATAGCGCTACTAATTAATTTTTACTCCCTTTCTTCCTCAGGTATCAAACGCACTTGATTGACTAACGAATAGCAAGGAAAGAATTCAATTTGTATTTTAATAGTTATTATTGTATTAATATTTATTTTTTATTTAAATAATAAACTATTTTCTTATTTGTAATAACGTATATTTCATTCATCTTTTCAATGCCAACCTCTTACAAGCATTCAATGTAGTTCACAATATGCACGGCAGAAGTGTGTTAACCAAGTGGAAAGTACTGCCATCTACCGCACGATACGTGAACTTTCTGAACCTAGTGAGAATGTTGGCAGTAATGTTTGATATCGACGACTGGCGGGGGAAACGAGACGATTTGAGTAGTTAGTTTCGAAAATTCTTACGAAGTTTGTTATCCAAAGACGAAATGTAAAACATAAACTTTGGAGGAGTTGTGACGAATGTCGAATTGAAATGCGTTGAGTCCATAGTAAATATTTTCAGGAAGGTGATAGAACTAATACATCCCATGTTTTCACGATTCTCAAAACAGTCTGCGGTCCATATACAGTGTGTTTTAAAATTACACCGACAAACTTTTCTGGAGGTGATCCCTCACATCAAAACAGGGCGAAAGGATCACTCTGACAAATTTTCGAAATGTGCAAAGTTTCGGAGCCACAGGCTGTCGAAAGCGTAGGAAAATAAACTTAAGAGCTTCATATTTTTAACACCACGAACAGTAAAGCTCGTGCGGCATGGTACCGTCAAAAGCTTTAAATCTACGCTATTAAAAAAAAAATTTAAAAAAATGAATATTTCAAAATTGTGCGCAACGTATTTTCCAAAGGAAGTAGGAGATTCCGAAATATTTCTGAAGTAGATATAATTCGAAATGAGCATGAATTAAACTACTTCCTTGTAAGTAAAGAAGACATACGTCATCCCGAGCATTGATAACAATTAAATAAAAATTTTGATGAAATTATGCAATTCTTACTCCTGCTTGTTATGCAAAGATGCATTTTGTTTAGAAAATCTTCCAGTATATAGAAGCTACTTGAGATATCGACTTGGCGCAAACTAATTGTTGTTGTCTGTAGGAAAACCGTCCCATTCATGCTCATTTCGACCCATTTTTACTTTAGAGAATTCCTGGGATTCATCTAATTCCTTTGGGAAATCCCTGGTTGAGGAATTTTGAAATATGCGTTTTTGGATAGTGCAGATTTAATGTCTTTGACAGTACCATGTCGCATCAGCTCTATTGTTCGTGGTGTTAGAAATGTGAAGCTCTTAAATACACATTTCTACTCTTTCGGTACCTCCGAAACGATGCACATTTCGAATATTTGTTAGAGAAATTTGCGTCTTGTTTTGATGTGAGGAATCAACTTCAGAAGTTCGTTGCTGTAATTTTAAAACATGGTGTATCATAATGTATACGGAGATAGCACAAAAAATATTCCTTTTAAATATTAGGTACCTCTGCAAGTGATATTTGACGCTCTACCACTGAGTGACGGCGGCTCGGCATGGAGAAACTACATGTTACAAAAATTGATACGCCTATTTATATCACTTTATATTGATATTCCCCTCAATGTTTAAATAATGCCCATTTCTTCTTCCAAACAGTAACATTCTCGTTCACTGCCCTTCAATAGCAGCTTTCACACTACTTACCTAACACATTAAAGATTGCTGTAAAACAACAACCTCTAAAGCCAGATGGAAGCACTATATCTGGATGCCTCTACTGTGGTTTTTTGCTGCATGAAATATCAATGAAGCTCCTACAAATTCAAGTCTAGTGAATTCAAACTTTCAAGAAAAAAAAAACATTTCCGTCCCGGATTTTTTTTTTTTCGTTTTTCTTTATTATTGAAATCCGTTTATTGTTGTAATGAATATTTAAACCTATAACAATGGAGCTCTTGATACAATGAACAAGAAAGGAAATAAAAATCGGCAAGGATAAAGCTCTTGAATTTGTAGAAACTTTATTGAAATTTCGTACAATCGAAAAGAATACTTCAGAGACATACGGAGCCTTCTAGCTTTAGATATCATGGCTTTACTCTACCTTAACATAGAACCGCAGCATAGGGTTATATCTCTACTTATTTCCTATACTCTTCTTCAGTGCAGTGTCAACATCAGTCTTGTTCGCGTAAGCAACTCCAAGTTAGAGGGATAAAAAACGGGCCTCCAGTATGGTCTCAAAATTAACACCACTGTTTCCAAGCCAACACTAGTGTTTCTATAGATCTTCAAAGATGAATGTTAGTTCCCTTTTTCATATTGACAATAAGCTTAAACGTTTACAAAGTTTCTCCAGATATAAAATCTTTGATCACAAGTATACTAAAACGTGATGATGATGATGATGGGTGTTTTGCCCAAAGGCAGGTCCTGACAAGACCCGTATTAAGGGCGGAGCGGTTGGAGCAATTGCTCCATGGTCCCGCGACTAAGGGGGCCCCAAAGACTTGTTAAAAGTTACTAAAAAAACAACATTTCAGCATAAAAGTAAAAAAAAAAAAAAAATGACATGACACTCCTATATATTTAAAGACCTTTTTGAAAATGTTGAGAGAGTGCCGCCATCATAAAGATAACGTAACATTTTTTCATGATGGGGCCCCATGTATTTTCCCGCGCCAGGGCCCCCAATGGTCTTAATCCGAATGTCCCTGGACAAGGCGAACCGAACCGTTGGAAATTTTCCATTCTCTTTCATTACATGAAAACGTCCTAAGGACGATACCTACAGTTTGAACTGGGTTTCGAACCACTTGTATTCGAACTGGGAATCGAACCTGGGATCTCTTGTTAAAAAGACAGTAAGCGTTACCACTCACGGGATTTTTACATGTTTTAACGTGAAACCTACTCCTCCATTCAACAATATAAATAAATAAAACCTCGCTAGCAGTGGAAGATAGACCAAGAGAAATAGCAGTTCTCGTTCAAGGTCGTCTCTAAAGGAACCGCTCAGCTCAAAGAATAGGTTTCTCCTAACTGAAGGAAGAATAACATTTAAACAACAACTGAAGCATTGAACTTTCCTGTAACAGAGGAGACCTAACCTGGTAGTGACCAATCCACTACACAAGCAGGTAACTCATAAGGGGATATTAATAAATGACACACGAACTGGAAAGTGGATAGCAATAACTTTAAGACATCGTAAGGATGAAGCGCTAATAAGAGTTTTAACAGTCATGGACCTCTGTTTACTCACAGATCAAAGCATTTGACGACTGCTCTACCACTCGATAACAGCAGACACTAATAATTGAAATAGACTTAGAGACGTAGAGAGCATTAAATCTTTAGCATGCGATTATCAGATTAAAGTTTCAATATAATCTTAACTTCCATAGACATCATAAAAAAGTAGAAAATATCAATGCTTAGAGGGAAAGTGGACATAATATGCATCAACTTAAAAGGGGAAAACCCATTAAATTGCACTCGAAGAAATACTTGAGCTTAAGTACCAAAATACTTGAATAAGCCACAAAGAGTTTGAAGTATACAAACTGTAGTTCACCCCAATATTCTAACTTGAAGAAATTAGATCATGGGCAAAACTTAGTCTTAAATATTGAATAAAATAGTGTTAATAGCATTAAACCGACGAAGTAAAATAGTAAACGGTGTATTTAGATATATATTTAATTTAGTATTTAGCACCGGGAACTATAATATAACGTACAGCATAACCTTCACAACTGGAAATATTCGCCGTCTTCGAGAAAGAATAGAAAATATGTAATTATGTAACGATATTAGTGTGCTTCAAGGAATCTACCTGGCACTCAAGACCCCTAATAACATCAAAAGGAACACCATCGATTTCGCACCTAGAGAACTAGTTATCCCGACAGGAGCAGAAACACACATTTAACTCTATAAAGAACGTTTCACTTCAACGACATGCTATAGGAGGTAAATATATCTTTATTTTTCAACAACGAACCTCGTTTAAGTTCCAACCGAAACCCCTCCAACTCGCTTTCAGCTGGGAGACACCGACATAACCCCAGTGGTTTAAGGCCACTGCAGTTCAACAGTAACAAATAATGTACATGGACGAGAAAATCAATAAATAAATATCCAAATTTTTCGACGAAAACATCGTTTTGACACAAGATACGTGCAAAGACCGTGGAGTAACTAAATTAAAGTTTTTAATTTTTTTTCACGTAAAATAATCTGTAAATATTATTTGAATAAAATAACTTCATTATAAAGTTTATTTGCACTTTACTAAGCTTCATGAGACAGATCGAGTTGCTCTACATACAATACTTGACATAATAAAAGCAACAAGTTATTTTAGCTACTGTTATTTATTTTTCTAAAAATATAATAATTTTTGATGATTATAAACAGCGAAATTGATTTCAATGGATTTCTCTTTTATAACTTGTTATTCTGTTTATAATCAAGGTTCATTAGCTTTTTCAAAATGACAAAAATACGAACTGCCTAAAAGGCTATCGGAGTTATGTACCTTACATTTCATAGCAGGAAAAAATATATACTTTTAATTGTGATAGTCTGAAATTTTGTATGCTCTCTACAATCTTAATTCACAAATTTACGTTCATTTCAGAGAAAGATTTCAAAGAAGAAAAATATATAATTGTTAACGAATGAAACATTTCACAGATTAAAAGAGTATGGATATTCAGTTGAACGACAAGAATCAATTTCTGAACCCGCAACTCAACTAAGGTATCATATAAGATAGAGCAAATCTGTTACGTGGTTTAAAGAAACACCAGTCGTAAGCTTTTCATGGGCCATTCTACAGTTTAAGTATTACACAAAAGTACCTACGATACAGAGCAGCAAATATTTAAAACATTTACTGTCATTCTATTACAAGAGTACAAGGAATTTCCAAGCTAGATTTCTGAAAAATATGTGAATCTTATTCAAGGTCAAACAGTAATAATACTTCAGTTACGAAAATTGCTGTTACTAATGATGAACATTCTTTTCTGGCCCAGATTTAAACATCTTCCAAGTTTCAGAATCGCTTAGGCTGAAATGAACGCAAGAACGACATAAGAATATACAAGATTTAGTACCAAAAGTACTACTTCACGGAGTAGGTAAACGTAATCTAACCCCGGCAAAATACATAGTAAAAGAGAGCTTAGAAACTAGGTAAATATTTAAACCTTTAACGTGAAATAAGTGAAAATTGTTTCTCTAAATAAGAAAACAGTAAGAATGAAAGAAAACATGATAATTAGCGAGTAAGGGAAATCTTTTCAGATTAATGTACTTGATTATGCGACATACTTGAGCACTGATAGACACATGCTACCGTATCAACTGACCTAGAAATAATTTTTGCACTAAAAATTCAATTAAGAACACTGAAGTATATATATTTTAAAGGATTTCAGAAAATTTCCGATTTCTCTGTTAAAAAAATCAGTTATTTAGCAAACGTAGACAAACAAACTATTCTTCAGCGAATGTAATTTTACTAAAAGTTCGAATCTCTGTAGTTCAAACTGACATTGCAAAACTTGCACTGATGGAGGATGCGAAAACTTCGTTGAAGAAATTTTAATTTACAGCCTTTGGTCAGTCGTAACGAAGCATGCAGCTACCTCCAAAAAAAAATTCATCATACCATATAATTTACCTGCGGGTTAGTATCAGAAATTGTCAAGCATTATTTTACAAAAAAAACTTATTGCTGACTTTTCGACGTTTAGTAACTCGTTCCTTTCAATGAAGAATCCATAACGAGATCTGTCTCTCGAACGGCGAACAACCCCGTGGAACAAAACACCAATTCTGATTTGTATTTTCTTCTTCAATCCATAAACAAAATACAGTCCAAAAAGTAGAAACATTTGTATTTGCATGAAAAGCAGACTTCTATGCAAAGATGAAAGTAAGACTAAAGGTTAAAAAAAAGCTTCAGAAAAACTCAACGTATTGTTTAATAAGAACAAAATGGTACGATCCTCCTACGTAAGTATCTTAAAACAACAAACTTAAATTAAAAGAAAGAACAGCAAAGAAGAAAGAACAAACAAAATAAATAAATAAATAATTAAAAGCTAAATCATAATAGGTGTAGGCAATGTTTTTACTTTCTTCTTACTTATTGAAGCTTAGCAAAACCTCTAGCAATTAAAGAACCCTCTAGCGAGCAACAAATCAATGTACCTTCAATATATTCAGATCATCAAACCTAAATACATTGAAGTGAAGCTTTAGTCTATCCCAGCGTTGATTTTGCATTCCAAAGGCCCTAGACCACGCCGCCGTAGCTCAGTGCTAGAGCATTGACGTAGAATTCCAGAGGTCGTGGGTTCGATCCCAGCGGCCGAATATCCTGATTGAGCTTTTCTCAGGATTTTCCTCAGTCACACCAGGCAAATTCCGGGATGACATCTCCAACATAGGTCCTGGCCGACACCTTTCCGAATCCTTTCCCCTTTTCTATCCCGGCCTGATCCTTAGATACCTAAAGGCTATAAATGAAAAAAATCAAATTCCAACGGTCCTGGTTTCGATCACAAGAACCGATCATTCTGAGGGTTCTCCACATTATTTCCTCAGTCACACCA
>JAGDQP010046425.1:0-15306 GCA_022664845.1 Lepisma saccharinum
TTTTAATAGAACCTGCGTTTCTTCAATTCTTTGGGGATGACTTTCTTCGTCTTCTTCTTCTCCGCTATGTGTTCTGTGATGTTGTGCTGCGTCTGCATCGAGCTTTCAAGGTAAGAAGCATTGTTTTGTGACAGTTACGGAACATACAACGAACAGATGTATTCGTATGACGAACCGAATTAGTATTCCATTACATATACCGTACTTAAAAGCGTTCAGTCTATGGTAGCAGTGCTACTCCAAATCAACATCCAGAGGCAATAAATGGTAAGAATGAGACTTTCGGTTCGGTTGCCAAGGGTTATTTCTACGTGTCTTACAATTTTGTCGTCTTTCATATATTTGGAGTTGAATTGTATTTAATTATTTTTCAGGAATTCATTTTTAGTTATTTTTTGATAATTTATTTCAGTAATTGTAGCATTATTTTAATTCTGTGTAAACTGTTAATTTGGAAGTTTCACAGGAAAAAAGTTTTACTGTTTTCGAACATGTACGTCCGGTACTAAACTTACACTACATGTTGAATCAGCCTTTGTAGCTGCTAGGAAAAGGTTTCCGGCCTGAAATTCTCGGTGCAATTCTGTAGAACGCCCAAGGCCTTTCCTAGGTCGAATGGAGCACAGTTGCGTTGTCTTCAGGTACATCGACGGTATCCATTCCGTTGAAGACGTATTAGGAATATTGACATGAGCAAACCGTGAGTACTTGGAGTTTTCATGTGCAGCAAGGTTGCATAAATCTGACAGTCATGCCAGATTGACATATTCCGAAACTAGTTAAAACATTTTTTTCTTGAATTGATTAATTATTTACGGACTACTGCCGGATCTATAGATTCCTTTGCATCTCGTTTCGAACCAACGTTTCAAACACCAATGCCCCATAGGTTTTATCATGGAGTATTGTCGTGAAAGTATTAATATCAATTCTATATAAATGACAAAGTGAAGGTAGAAGTTGCTTCCGTACACAGAACAGGAAGGAAACCCATCACCAGTAGAAAACTGCAAACGACCATTAGAAAGCGATTGAATTTGTTAAATTTGATTATTCATCACGAACATTTAATGGTCAGTTGACAAGGAAGGTATACGTTTCGGAGGTTGTGGATTTTAATGGAACTTTATTGATACATGTGTGTTAAGGGCCGTTATAGCGACAAACACGTTGCCCTTTTCTGAGGAATAACGTTCTTTCAAGGACCAGGAATACCTTTTATGTATCAATATACAAAATAAAGCAACATTTTTTTTATTTATTTTTTTGTTACGATAATGAGTATGTAGTAAAAAATGAATGAGAATGTAGGAAAAATATATCTAAAATACTTTTTTCAAAGACGATCCATTTGAAACGTTAAAAGAGTTTTGTGGGGAGAAAATAGTTTCACGAAATTTGGTTAATTTGTAAAATCATTTCACACACATATATATATTTGTATGCACGTAGTATATGCAACGAAAAGCTGTATATGGAGAAAAATATGAAATGTGTTTATTTTCCCTTCATTGTCGTTCTTTTTATTGCAATGTATGAAATACTCATGATTATCGATCGATAAAAAATTTGCTCCCAACGAGATTCGAACCTGCGACCTCTCGCTCATGTCCCCACCACTCGTCCGCTTAAAGCCACCACGGCTGATAATAGTGAAGAACATATTAAGGGATAAGAGATGTATCTGTGATGTTACGTAAACCTTGACCCATATTATCTCGCAACTGGTTGAGTAGTGCGTCCTAGTATTTTCGTATATTACTACCTGAAGGGTAAAGTACCACAACATGGAGTCTCCTCACAAACTAAAATTCCTAGACCGTACCCCGTCCTTGTAAGGAAAACAGATGAAATCGAGTCATTGACATTCTGTGTTGCAATATGGTTTGTTGCACATTGTCATTCGGTTTATACAATCAGATGTATTTTATTGTGGAAAACACAGCGAAGAAGAATGCTTATTTATTGAGTTCGGACTATCACAGCTCGACACATAGCATGTATATTTTCACTACTCTCACGGAATCAGATCAGTATTTTCATCCATTTTTCTTAATTTTCTTTCCTGGGTTAAACAGACAACTTGGACATACGTTCGTCACATTTGAGAAATTATACAATCTGGCTATACGAAACCATCATACTATCCAGATTTAAAATAAAAGAGTCAGATATTCTGATTGCCATTGAATATTGACTAAATAAATGTTGTCGGATTGTGCAAGTATTGAGCATCGGCAATTTTCTGTAAACCACTGTGTACATTTAGTGGTCGTATTTCATGCTATAACTAACAATTGCATCGGCCATTTTCTGTGAATCACTGTGTACATTTAGTGGTCGTATTTCAAGCTATACCTGCCAAATATTTTTAACTTCGTATCAACTGGTGGGCATATGAGCTAGTGAAAGATAAATGAACGAAATAATGAAACAAAGAATACAGACCAATGGGGATTTGAAACCTGATGGTCAAATTTGGATGCTAACCATGTCTCCAGTCGCTCTCCGTCAAACAAAAATGTTCATTTTGAGGGAGAAATGTTACACACCATATCTCCAGTTAAGGTTTATTAGTTAGAAAAAATATATTTCTGATGAAAACGTTACCACTTCCACTTTTTTTTTCAAATTTGTTTGTTTTCCTTCTTTCAGAGTCGTCCATTCCGCCCCCGCTGTCAACCACCTCTGCCAGAGTTGGATCTCCTTGACCATCCAGCACTCGTTCACTTGGTGCTAGACCTTGCAACTCACCTGGAAGTTCGTGGTCACTTTCTGGATCCCAATGAGATTGACTGATTGGTAGTTGTTGTGACGATGGGGATCAAATTTCGTGATGAAACTGCCGGTTGGGTGGGCAACCTTCTTTTCCTGCTCACACGTCTTTGTTCTTTCTTCGACTGCAGGCCAGTCACAGGATCAGGAGCCAAGGAAACAGGCTCGCAAATTACAACCACTTGCGTTGGTCTGTATTTTGTTCTTGCGATACTCCTGAATGTGTGTATTGCTGCAAGAGAAGAGCTTGGCAATTTACATTGGGTTTTAAATAGTTAACAATAAGTGACAATTGAATACTAGCAATGGTCAAGGCGCTAAATCGTTTTTAAGAAAGAAAAAAGAGTTGAATAAGGAAATCAAACTGAAGTTAACAGAGAATGAAATATGTCACATTAAATGTTGCTGTAAGGTTATGAAGTGGAATATTACGGATTATGATACATCTTCAAAGAAAAGAGCAGCACGTATAATCATTTGTAGCTGCTGGTCAACAAATAACATAGCATTTATATTGTGAAAATAGTGCAAATCAATATATATGTATATATATCTTTAAAAAAAAAATAGAGCTATAGAATGTTCTGCTAACTTTTCAATTTCTTTTAAAATTGTAGCCGTGTTTCGTAACAGTTTGATATGCGAATCAGAAGTGAATGACATTCAAGGCTTTTATTTTATTTTAGCAGCATTAAAATATGTTCGTTAAGACGGTACTTAATCTCCCCTCCCCATTCCCAATAAAAGAAAAAAAAAAGTAAAAAAAGCACTGCCAGACTTGTGTAACCGGATTCTTTCTTACAAATGAATGGGTGATGGAATGAAGTTTGTATATATACATATATACATACATCCACGTCTCTTGCACTCTAGCACCACTGGTACCAAGGTGCCCCCTATTGCGCGTAGGGAGACCAACAAAAGCAGGTGTGAAGTGTAAGGAGAATTTATGACAACTATATGTTAACAATGTGATATTAATCTTCCATGTCGATGAGCAGAGGGATGGAGGTATAAAAAAAAAATTAAAAAAAATAGAGCATCCCCTGCATTCTTTGTATTATTTCTGACTGTGGCATCTCTGTTCCAACACTTCAGGGAAAATAACTTTTACGTGTATATTCAATGTTTTCTGTACATATAAGTACGTAGAGTGTACGAGTGTGCGTGTGTGTGTGTGTATGCTTGCGCGGATGGGTGTATTTGCGAGCGTGTATCCTTGCATGCATGTGCTAGTAGGAACACTAAAAACTGTATATGTATATGACAAATGTATGTTAGTTTATGTATATTAGTAATAAGCAAATTGCCTTGTATCATGTTTAGTGGAGAATTTTCACAATCATATCAATTGATTTATATATATATATATATTAAAAAATAAGTATGTATATAACACTTACAGTGGTAATCTTTAGTTCCAAAAGCTTTCAGCTGCGGATTTGTTTTTTTTTTTTAGTTACGTGTATAACTTTTACCCGAACAGTGGCACTCCACTGGTTTTTTTGAAGGGGAACAAGTTCTAACAAGAATGTGTTAAATATTTAAAACCTAAACCTGTTGGTACAAGTACATTTTGAGAGCTAGTTGTCTGTCTGCAGTGTTGAAGTTGACCCTTTAGAGCAAAGAATAGGACTTGTCAACGAATGCAGTCGTCTTAGGGATCAGATTAGTTCAGTTATCTTTAATGAAAGAGATACTTATTTACGAAAAATCAAAATGCTTTGATATTTTTGTTTATATAATTAGTAAAACAAAAGGGCATTAATCTTATAAAGTGAAAGATGATGTATTTTAAGAAAGAAAAAAAAAGGTATTTTTGTTATGAAAGTATATCAATTGAATGATGCCTTCAATTTGCATACATTAGCCGGCATCATTACATATTGCATTTATAACGTCTACAGCTTTTGAAACATCCTAACTTCGTTAAGTGTATGTAATGTGTGAAAAATCGTATATACATTTTGACAAGAAGGGTTTGATTTTATGTGTGAATAGAAGGTGTTTCATTTGATAATGTAAGTCAGTGTCTTTTATACTCGATTTTAACGACGGAAAATGTTGCTTTTCTATTTGCAAAGAACCGAAGTCTGTAAACGTACAAAAGAATAATTGAACTTTCGTAATTGCATTAAGCTGTATTAATTGTTAAGCGTTTCTAATTTTCCCCACCCAAAAGTAATATTCCTTATTTTAAATAACATGGAAAATGAGAGTTTTCTTCGCAAAGGAACTGCGAGCGAAAGATAAACTTTCTTTTTAAATACAGTCTGTGTAAAACATCGTACATTCCATCCCAATCTTGTAACAAAAATAAATAAATAAATTTATGAAAGATATTCGAAAAAGAGACTTATGTTTTTGATCAGTGACTGACAAGTACTTCCGCATTCATTTCTTCATGATTTGAGCATGTGTTACTTCTGGTTGTTGATGGAAAGGAAAAAAAAATCTCTAATACATGCTAATTCTCTAATATATGTTTGCACAGAAGTTGAAAGTTTAGTTAATAAGATCGTTTGATTTTGTTAAAAGCAGAATGAACGAAATTTTCGCAAAAGCTACATTTGTGTATGCAACGTATGTACATGTTGTGATATACCGTTTTAATTTAGTGTTCGGTTTCATGATAATACGATTTTGGTTTACTTTGATTTATTCGAATTTTACATGCAAAATATTAGGAAATGTAAGATTTCTTTAATTTCTGAATTTACCAAAAAACGTGTCTTGAACTGAAGCAGTAATTAAATTTCATGACTTCCAGGGTTAGCGTAAGTTATGGGAAAAGCATGTAATAGAGTGTTGAATCGCTCCAAGAGAAGAAATTCAGCTCTACAGTAAATGCCAGAAATAATACAGAATCCCTGGAGTGTTCGAAGTGCACAGGAGTTAGTGATAAGATTTAGAACGTCTTTTGCTTAGTTCTGATGTCTTTTGTAGTTACGGAATAAGCATTTAAATGAGCACGTGTAACAAACCTGTAGATTAAGGACTGTTCTGTTCAATCATTCGAACATAGTGCCAGAAGAAGTTCATTACAGGAAACGTTTAGTCATTAGTTGCCGAAGTGACCATAACATTTTGTTCCGTGATCCTTGTAGTTTAATATGACGATATTTCAATGTCTGAAATATTCAGAGGTTACTAGAAATACTTTCTTTTAAATGTTTTGTAGTTTGAGATGCAGTGGTGTCCTCTTTTGGTTCGTAAAACAAGTTAATTGTGTGTCATTTAGTTGTTAGTTAATCTCGCGTAAAAAAAATGTTCTTAAAAGAAAGTATACTGAAAGAATCACAAGCTTTAAAATAATCAGTGATTACAAGTAAACAGAGAATATCAGGAAGTATAGTCCTAAGATTGTGATATAGGTTGAGAATTTGTGTGCTTTTTTTTTTTATTGGTGAAAAAAAGCATAGTCATTCTTTTTGGGTACGATTTCGTGTCGTATTCCCATTTATTTAAGGGAAATAGTAACGTAGTTCCGGAGTATAGGAAGGAAAAAGTTTTTATTTTTCTAACTCTAAATATACATCATCGTAAACGGTACATTACTGCAGATGAAGTCTTGCTGTGAATTATTGTGTTTAAGATGTTTGATGTTGTGCTAGTGTTACGTTTGGTAGCATATGTGCCATATGTTTAGCTTCATTGTAGCGTTTGCAAGAATCTTACGTATTAAATGTATTATCTGTGAAAGCTGTTAAATTTGTTGGAGAGGTTAAATGATTACTTTCATTCTTATTTTCTTTGTTGTTCGAAAGCAGAGTTTTGCCTCGTAAATACATGTGACGTGTACATTACCATGAAGTTCCCTCATACGATGTTAAAATTTCCTGTCTAGAAAGAAATTTCGTCATCATAGCTCTGTTTTATTTAATGACGGAAGCCTTTTCTTTAAAAGAATTGGAAAGTGCTGTTCATACCAATCACAGGATAGTAAAGTTCGATTTTATCTTATTTTATATTTTGGTTAAAAAGGAATTGTCTTTAAAATATAGGTTTTGATTTACGACCAAGATACCTCGACATTTATTGAGTTCGTAGTTTAGCGCAACTGGTCGGACTGCAAGCGAGATCACTTGAGTCCTTTTTTATAAAATTGCTCATTACTGTTTGTGCAAGGAAATCGTAAAGAATGGTTTCTTTTTGTGTAGCGTACCGTGGGGCATATTCCAAGACATGTCGTGATTGTAAATAACGTGCCATAACATCTGTAGAATACAGTATGTGATTACATTGACAGATTGCACATAATTCAAATGGTATAGCGTTTGTAGGCGTGTTGGATGAGTGCACAGGCGATTTTATGTACAGTCGAGTAATAAAAACACTGGATAAAATAACCGATTACAACATGGGGATATTTTTATCATATTAACGTCAATGAAAAGACATTGGAAATGGATAGGTTAAAATTACATATCTGGCTGAGTGAACATAAAAATCCAACAAAACAACGCTCAGTGCGTTATAAACTATTTCTTTAAAAATAATAATAATAATAAAAAAAAATGTAACTTGCTGAGTGTTGTTCTGTTTCTTTTTTTCTCTCTCTTTTTCTTACTCTCAGGCAAGTATATAATCTTAACTTATCCATTGCCCTTCCCTTTGAAAAAGAAGATGTAATCTTCGAAAAGTAAGGTTCTGGACCCGGTGAGTGTAGGTCAGTAAAATAACTGACACCTATATATATTGATAACTTAATGAATTGATATTTAGGCGTGTTAATAGGTTTGAAAGAAAACTAAACAATATATTTTGTGTTTATGAATCCATTCCGCACGATATACTAAACAAATCTGTAGGTGCCGTCTTTGCAAACATTACTATACATTTAGAAAATGGTGATTCCAACGTCCCTGTTGGCGTGTCACAATATTTTCGGCTTTAATTGTAAATATTCATTATCAGGGTATTTGCAGAAGAAATATAAACTCAGTTTTTCTTTATTATATCTAGATAAGAAAAAAGATATCGATACAGCTTCTGTCTCAGTCTGAGAATTCCATTTTTACCATAGAAAAAATAAATAAGTAAACACGTCCGGATAAAAAAAAAATACATTGAAACTTAGAGTGGTGGCGCTAGTGTTCCTCTGTGTACTCAGTCTGGTGTGAGTAAATTTTAATAGCATGTTAGAAAAATAGCAATTTTGTATGGAAAAAAAAAAGGTGTAATCACGACTGTTTTTGTCAGGTGGAAGAAGGGATGTTCCAAATCGTGTCTATGCTTAACGCAGGTAGCAATCATATTTGTTTTTTTGTTTTTTAATTGCTTAAAGAATGAGGGTTCATATTTATGATACTGATTTGAGTGATTATGAATTTCCGGAGGTAAACTTGTTTCTCTTCTGTTGTATTTATGGAAACAATATAGATGTGAATTATTATATTTTGTTTCTAACTATCTTGTAAGTGGAGTGCCAAAGATCACTTCTTGTGAACCAAGACTAATAATGACTTTTATTATTACTATGAAAAGTAACCGGTCTAAATGAAGATTTAATAAAAAATACATGGAAATTAGTTGAATTTGGAAATTATACGTATCACACACTCAACATACACATATACACAAATATAGGGACCTTTTATGAAAAGTTTAAAAAAGATGTAGCTGTTTATTGTGAGGCTTTGTAGTGCTGAGTATGTGATTTTTTTTTTGAGTGAATTAAAACAAAACAAAAAAAAACTCCTCCATTTTTAAGAATATTCATGTTAGAATTATTTTTATTGCTGCGACAGTTGACATATAAGGTTATACGGGTAGAAGACTATGATGAATGGGATGTTTTCATGATGAGTCCTCGCATCTTAACAAATGTGCATCTATATATATACTTAATATATATACATACACACATACATATATGTAACAATGGTGATTTAAAAAAAAAATAAGAACACTTTTCAGTGTTTGGCATGAACACTGTGTATTTTAAGTGTATTAAATGATGAACTCCATCCCACTGTGTTGTCTGAATATTCATAGGTAACAAAAAAAAGATATATGAAGTATAAATGTTTTGAAGATCCACAGTTAGAACTTACTGTATCAAAAGAAATAACTTTTTTTCTTTGCTTGTAAAGCCCCCCCTTTTCTTGTGTTATCAATGAAGTGTGAAGAAAAATGTGTTGCACTATTAATGATAATATCCTTAATCTTGATAATGATGATGATTGTGATTGAAAGAATGAGAAATTAAAATGAATACGAAAATCTTTTTCTTTTTTTTTCTTCTTAAAATGCTAGTGAATGCTTGTTAATTAGCATATAATGTTAGTTACTTAGTTATTGTCTGTTGATCATAAAGGGTAGTTTAAAAAGCAGTTGTGGTGGTTAGCTGTTCCAGTTCTCTTGGGATCCATTGAATGGAGTGATTCGTAGCCCACTTAACTAGAAACTGTAGGTCCCGTCCGTAGAAGCTCAGCGGCTCGTTTAGAATGTTCGTAATAATTCAGCAAATCAAGCTCAGTTCCAAACAGAAAAAACAGTTTCTTTAAAGAAATGTCGAAGCGTGCGTAATTTTGGAGCTCGAGGTACTTAAATGTCGTTACAATTGATGTAATATCGCGAAAAATATAGGGTGAGAGGTATCGGCCGCCTAGCAAATCACAATTGAAATTGTACTCAATAAATATATTTGAGCCAAGTATGTGTTGAAGTATTCAACTTGCAGGGGAGGTTCCTTTGGTTGCCAACTGCGCGATGTTGATTGACAAATTCTTTCGTGAGGATTCTTATTTGTGGTGCAGTCCCTCAATCATACATCTTGCTGAAACATAATCATTGGGTACAGCTTCCCTCATGATTTGCAAAGGTATTATCGGTCCAGATACTACGTCATTTGTGACGATGCCAATTAACATTTGGGCGCACCTAGCTGTAGAAAGCTACGGATGTTTCGGCTCACCCTTCAGTTTTATGACAATCACCTTTCAAGCCCCCTATATATGTTACCGTGAAAGTAGAAAATCTGATGAGTACCGGAATCTACCGCAATGGCACCACTTTGTGTTTGTGAATGTTTGAAATAAGTTGAACCATCTACGCGTGATTCCCGGAAATTGTTAATTGCAACGTGTGGACTTGGCAAATGCAGGGTGGCCGAAAAGTGGGCGTGCTTTATTATTATTACTACGCAAAGAGAAGAGTCTATGGAGTTTTAAGTCACGAACTTGGTGATAGTTAGGAAGGGTTGATTTGGTAATACTGCCCTGCAGGTGAGGGGAGGGAGAGAGTAACAAACATAGCTGCTGACAAGAATTCGTTTACTGTGGAGCAGAGGCTTGTGAAAGCGGTTTGGCTTCATAAAAGACTATAATCGTGACACTATGGGGACAGTGAAAGTGAAGTTTCAACAACATTTCGAACCACCAAGAAAAGGAACAATGTTGGGCTGGGAAAAATCCACATTGACGACGAGCAGTCAGTGATCGTCCCAGAAGTGGCAGGCCGGTCACAAAAAAGGAAACATGTCACGGTGTGTAGTTGTCTGTATAGCAATTCGCCATCAAATCCACTCGAAAGAGGTTCCCAGAGCTCAGAATTCCTCGTAGAACTATGATGGATCACATGAAGCATGATTTGCAACTTAATTCTTACTGCTCATTGCACGTTTATGAACTGAGCGATGCTGACATGGCTGCGCGGAAAGATACATGTGGTGTGTTTCTTGTAGCATTTCGATCCCAATGTGCTCGTTGTCCGATGCCCTTCACGGACGAGTGCGGTATCTACCGGAGTATGCATTCTGGAAACATCGTCTTTTGGGCAAAGGAAAATCCCATTTTTTACGATGAACTGGAGAGCAACCCACCACAGGTGATGGTGTAGGTTGGACCGAGTGCAACACATGTTCGGTCTCTTCTTCCGAGGCTACGTTACTGGACTGAGTTTCGGGACATGCTTGAACGATGGTTGGTGTCATAACTGCAACAAGCGGGTATTGTTGACACTTGTGCACCAGGGTGGAGGTCTCCTCCCACACACATTTTGCCGTGCAAGTGCGGAGTTAACCGAACAAGATCTTTCCAGGTCGGTGGGCTGGAAAAGGTGTAGATTCACCTGCTCCCTTTGCCTGGCCCCAAGAAATCCTGATTTATCAATATCTGACAGTGCTCTCTGGGATTCATCAAGGAAGCCTGGAACAAACGATATCACATAAGGGCAGAGTTACGAACAGCTGTCGAAGATGCATTCACGCATGTGACGTCGGATTAGCTCCAAAAAACCTTCTGCCAGAACTTTGCGCAAAATTCAGTTTTTCTACAACGACGGTCTGCATATCGATGTTCTGGAACCTTAAACTATCAGGTAAGTATGAAGGTACTCCCACTTTTCGGCCACCCTGTACATGATCACCAGGAATTTGTGGAGATCTAATAATTAATTTCCTGTTGGTATATTATCTTTGTTTGGTATATTATTGAACGTTTGTTACTGCGGCGATCAACGTGCGAGTTCCATAAGCCATCGAGTTAGTTCGTTAGTTGGTATATTATCTTCATTATAGCTTTAGTCTAAGCTATTTTCAACGAACTCTGAGTAAAAGAGGCATACACAATAAATATATTTACATTGTTACACATTTTTGTGTAAACTTATATCTAAAGAATTTTCGAATAAGTGGTACAATTTTCAAGTGTCGCTGCTCGCCATGTCTATTACTCAGTGACGTTAAGTTCGTTAACAATAGTTTTTGGCAAGTGACCATGGGTAGATGCCAACATTTTGTACGATTTATTATGAACATAATCGATCTACGGAACTCACAATTTGCCGTGTAGTGAAAAAAAAAAAAAAACCGAACGTATTGGTTCAGTTCAACAACACCCAGCATCGTGCAAGGAATGAAGGGAACATTGCTGCGGTAAAGGAAAGCGTTGCAGTGAGTCCGAATTCAATCCCCGGCATTTCTCAAGAATTAGACATTTCCCAGACGTTAGTGTGACGAATTTGTTGTAGGGACTTACATCTTCATCCTTACAAGATCCAGTTAAACCAAAGACTTGAAGCCAGCTGACCATTGTATGCACCGTGTGTTTGTTTTCTTGGTGAAATACAGTTCGATTTATATTCTCGTGTCATGGAAATTTGGGTACGTCGTCTTCACTCCACCAGACACAGTCGTGGTGGTCATTTCAATTATATTATTTAATATGTGATGCCATCAAATCCACTTCAAAATACAATAATGCGCACCACCTTATAATTTCATTTCATTTCAAATTTCTATCACACTTACTAGAAAACGCTATACTTCCATGAACTATATTTATATATATTAAAATTGATATAAAAATATAAACACACACACACTGGTTCCCGTAATAGATTTAAACAGTTTTATTATACAATTAAAGGATGTTTAAGTCATAGACTTGTTCAGATACAAAAAAAATGGTTTTTCATAATGTAACAACTTAGTTCAAATCTTTCATACTGTAATTTTTGTTTTTCAAGATGCTATAGCATGTTTTGTTCCGCTGTAGCAGTCAGTGTTTACTGTGAAGCTTTGGAGATGGCGCGCGACCTCGTGAACTGCAGTAATTCGGTTCCGCAGTTATTCTCATATTTTTAAATGTTTTAGTGGGAAGTTTAGACATAGTAAGAAAAAGAGAACCCGACTGAGGAAGTTGTGGAAAATTGTACTGAACCGAAGCACGAAATATGTGTGCACCAACAACAATTGGTTGGTCCTTTTTGAATAGATGAACCGAAAGGTTCCCCCAGTTACTTTGTTTCGCTTAGGCGAATAATTGGAATTGGCAGTCTCTTTATCAGGAGACTGGACTCTCATTCAGAGTGTCCTTTGGAACAACAGGTCTGTTGCAGAGAGATCCTGGTTGAACGGCTGTTCTCTCTTATTAAGAGGATACACTCTTGGGTGCTTACCTATCATTGAGAGGCCATAGAAAGAATCGTCTCCTAGCAGGGAGGGCATTCTCTTAACGATTGGTCTCTTCACCGGCCTTCGGCTGTAGTGCAGGACGACCCTTGGGAAGTTCACTGGGATACTACGTGCCTTGTTGGTATGGTGGTTGCGGCACGAACTCTTCACCGAATAGCGGTTCTACTGCAAAAACTCTACCTTCCCTCTCTTCTCGTAGTAGTTTCGGGTCTTAACTATTACGGGACCATCAATAACTAGAACTGGCGTCTGAACACGGGATGACGTGACTTGTTATAAAGAATATCGTATGTTACTGATTTAAGTCTTCATCCATTAAAGAAAACTCTGTTGTTCCTGCTTATTTGTTAATTTCTGTATCCGTCTTTTTTAAAATCCTATTTAAATGTAGATTAGGAAAATAGACTGATATTTACACACAAAAATTTATAATGTGCAATATCATTAATTTTATTCCCAGTTTCTTTTTCAATGTTTTATAATATGTTTCAAACGTATGCAGGCATATCAACACGATTATAGTCGCAACCGTTAATCCTTTGGTTGCAAATACTCGCCGGCGAAATTTACTTGGAGGAATTTTATTTCCAATTTACAAAGTTGTGAATGTCTGTAACTACGGTAGATTTTCGGTAATCATCGTATTTCGAACTTTCACAAGAACACTATTAATTTACAGTGTACAGATTGTCCCAAAGTTATCTTTACAATTTTAATCTTTAATAGTAAAAAGTAATGATACAGAGGTGTAGCAACACGTCAAATATGAAAAACTAAGATTTCCTTTTATGTTGGCCATCATCTGTCACTTTTTTCATTCATGTCAATTTCCACAAATACGTGTGTTACAAACAGCTGGTTGACATGCTTATTAACAGTATGCAGGATTCTTGTCAGGGGTGTATTGCTTCCCATCGTGATCATATTCTTCTGCAGGCATCTGTCGGCGGAATTTTCGTGGATTCTTAGGATCGACTCCTTTGTGGGTATACGGTCAGGAAAACATTGTTTTCTTTGCCAAAGTATCCCTTGATTTGTCGGTTTTCATCGCCACATGGTATACATGAAGTGCTTATTCAGTTCCTAGTAACATTGGTGGATTTCTTTAATTTTATTCTGCTGCCTTCCATTTGCTTGTTCCCTGATTTATAACCAATAATATACACAGAGGGTGTAACATGGAAAACTAAGGAGAAAGCCTGGAACTTCCGCCGCCGGAGCTACAGGCTGTGGGAAAATTGAATTTAGAACTTAATATTCCCAATGCTATTAACTATAGAGTTGTTCTCGTATGGTATCGTCAGAGTTCAAACCTACTTTTTCCAAAATTACACATTCAACAATTTGGTAAATGGTGCGCAAGGGATTCCCCGAAGGAAGTAGGCAATTAAAGGTAGGCTGAAATGAGCATGAATAAGACGACTTTGAAAATGAGTAAGATGACATACATCATCACTGCCAGCTAACGGACCAAAGACATTCTCTTTCACTGATATTAAAGAAACCAAAATGCGTCATGCTCATTTCGACCCACCTTTATTTCAGAATTTCTGGGAATCCTCTATTTTGGGAAATCCCTTGCGCTCCCATTCCATAATTTGAAATATGAATTTTTGGGATGTGGCATCAACTCCATTGTTTATAACATTGGAAATATGAAGTTCTAAAATTCTATTTTCCCAAGCTTTCGGCGGCTTCCGAAAGTGTCAGAATTTTCATCCAGGTGACTGAGGAGACTCTTCTTAGTTTCTGATGTACCTTCATCCGTCGAAATTTGTCACGAATTCTATTACAGCTCATTTGTTCCTTAATTTATCACGATACGGGAATCGAAACTGATCTTTCTGTGGCGACCCTCTACTGTCAATCACTTTCTGGTTAACCCAGATTCGGGAGAAATGGGAGAAAAATTTTGCAACGACAAAGGAGGAGGTTGTAGATTTGTCGGAAGAAGAATAACGAACAGTCGGAACCAGTCAGGTCACATTCTAATGTGTGAATCAGGTTTATTGTTCCAACATGACAGATGCCGCGGTCAACCTGCAGATTTGTAAGGATCAGTGATGAGAAACCAGTAAAAAGAAATGGATTCTAAGACAAAAGGTGGTAAGGAAGACCTGGATAAAGCAAAGAAACAATGTGTGCATTGTGCAAGGATATGTGACAAACGAGAAATTCACCCACAAGTTACTGAACTTTAAAACGATGCGTCGTAAGTATGCCCCTTCAACCGAAAGCCTTCAGGCATTGCGGACCCGTTAGTTAAGCCAGTGGTGCCAAGTTATACCACATAACAGTAAACTCAGGAGAAAATTCTTTCTTCATGATTGATGATGAGACAAAGTTCAAATGGGATGCCTTAGAGCTGAATACCAACGCGTATTTTGTATTGTAACAAACTTGCAGCATCCTGTGGAAACTATGGTACAGTTGACATCTTTGTTTGCACGGAAGATGATGGTTTAGCAAGCGATGTCGCACGGTAGAAGGCTGTCACGGATGAGTATATGGATAGTCAAATGCACATTAACTAGTGTCTCAAGAAAATACTTCTATCTTGAATACGATCTCTGAACATCACGCAATCCATACGATCTCTTCTGGTCCGATGA
>JAGDQP010046426.1:751-15306 GCA_022664845.1 Lepisma saccharinum
GGCCCTTTGTTATTCTTAATATATGTAAATGATGTACAGTTGTTGAATCTGAAAAGGAAAATAACATTATTTGCAGATGATAGTGCAATATTTTACAAAGCAGATTCAATAGATCAATTGAAAACCTATATTGAAGAAGATATGTCTACTTTATACAATTGGTTGTGCACAAACTGTCTGTCATTAAACTTAGAGAAGTCTGTCTTTGTAATCTTTCACAAACCTTTGTCAAAAATAGAACTACCAAACAAAATCGGTACAAAACATTTAGTAGTGGAAAGAGTGGAATGTATAACATATTTAGGATTAAAAATTGACCAACATCTTTCTTGGGAACCGCATATTACGCTTTTAGAAAAAAAGGTAGCCCCTATTGTTGGAATAATGCACCGTTTCAAGAATGTTTTATCATTGAATGTTAAAAAAATGGTCTATAACGCATTTATACAAAGTCATCTGATATACTTATGTACAATCTGGGGTCACACAAACAAAACAAGATTACATAAACTTGTATTATTACAAAAAAAAGCTATTAGAATAATGTATGGGTATCAGTTATATCATCCAAGTAAGAGTTTGTTTTATGAAACAAATATTTTTCCGCTGGAAATATTACTTAAAATTCATTCATGTATCTACGTTCATAAAGCACTGGGTGGAAATATGCACAGTAATTTACTGTTGATAAAAATGAATGAAGTGCATGGATATAGGACCAGACAAACAGAGCAAATCAGCATTGATAGCATTAAAACTTCTACTTATGGTACCAATAGTGTTAAATATAATTTATGTCAAAATTATAATACTTTACCTAAACACATTAAGACCATAAAATCTATTCCCAAATTTAAAAATGAAGTAAAAAAATACTTTTGGAAACTTTTTACAGATACATAAATTGTTTTGTCAAAATATTACTGAGAACCTTTATAGATACAGAAAAAGACTTACTAATTTCTTTTCAAATTATTGCTTGTCACTTATTGCTTTTCAATTGTAGAACAGTGTTACCATCTAGAGTATGCCCTTAGTGTGAGCATATAAGCTCGTTGGGGCCCATCATGTATTTGATTACTAATTTTGTAATGGTTGCCTGTACTTTTATCTTTATCTTATCTTTATCTAATAATAAATTTTAAATAATTTAAATGCCTGATGTAATAACCTGTGTGTGAACAATATAATTGACAATTCTGTTACAAAAACTTAGAGGGTTAACAAGGTTTAATAGAAGTTTTATAGGGTTTATATAGTTTCTTAACCGTAAAAATGTTGAAGTTGAGGGAGAATTTGAGTGGTGACACCCCCATTAGTGGAGTTTGGCAGAATCTATAATAGGACCACTGCCATAATGAAATATTTATATTTTTATTGACATAGCATTTTTTTAAACTTATTCTTTTCTTTAATTCACAATGGTTCCTGGTGTCCTGAAATCTTGCAACGTTAATTTAACCCATTTCCCGACGTCGTACAATGACATTTTTCACAGCGACGTAAGTCGGGTGACAATACAATATTACATTGTTACTTTCATATATTTTAAAAGCATATTTGTTTTTCAATATGGATTTCTTTATCCTAAAATCAATACTAACCTGCAACGATCTTGCGTTTGACTGGTTGCAGAACATTGTAGGATTTATGTCACAAAACATTAGCTTGAGAAAAATCATTCGAACACCAAAATAACTAAAAATATATATATAAAAAACTTTTTTAAAGACACTTTTCTTAAATAATTCGTTCTAAAAAGAAAAAAAATAATTTTGTTTATGCATGACTAAAAATAAAAGCATGGAGCACGCCAATACAAGAAGTGACTACATATGAGAGTGCGCCCCATGCTTTTATTTTAGTCATACTTACTTACTTACTCTATGGCTTACGGAACTCAGAAGTTCATCGCCGCAGTAACAAACGTTCTCCATAGGATTCTCTCCAGAGCAAGATCAACCCAGTTTTCATCACAAACATCTGCTTCACGAATATCCCTTCTAATATTATTCTCCCAGCGTTCTCTCCGGTTTACCATCCACGATGGAATATTATTCGTTTCTCTCCCATACGAGCTACATGGCCTGCCCACTTTAGTCGTTGTGATTTCCCATTATTCTTACAACATCGGGTGAATCGTACAGTCCATGGAGTTCTTCGTTATTCAGCCTCATTCATGAACCAGTAACCTCGTCCCGTTTCGGACCGTATATCTTTCTTAAGACCTTATTTTCAAACACTCGTAATTTATGTTCATCTGCTAGGGTCATAAACTCCAACTTTCGGACCCGTAAAGTATTACTGGAAGAATAATCGTTCTGTACATTCTCAATTTCAACTTTCTTGATATTAATCACGAGGTTAGAAGTTTCTGGACTGAGTACTTACAGACATGCGTTGCCAGATGCTAAGCGACTTTTTATTTCTTCCGTGACCTCGTTTTTGCTTGTTACATATGCTCCAAAGTGCTTTAGTTTATTTACTTTCTCTATGTTCTCATTCTTAATTGTTATGTACTGTATTTCCGTTATTCCCTGTGTTTCGGCTTGTTATCATGTATTTTGTTTTATCTATGTTTACCTGTAGACCTATCTCATCGCACGCTTCTATTAAGACCTCGGTGTTACTTTGTAGTGAATCTATATCGTCCCCTATTAAATCTACATCATCCACGTATACGAACAGTTTATTCAAGCCATTCAATGTTAGTCCCTTTATGTCCCCTTTAATTTTCTAAATCGCATATTCTAACGCGAAGTTAAACAGTAGTGGTGACAAGGCATCGCCTTGTTTCAATCCGTTGCGAATCTTGAAACTATCTGACATATTTTTACCTATCCGTACTCTGCTTATGGGGTCAATGAGATACATCCTCACTAGTTGAACAAGTTTTTTTTATGCATAAACAAAATTATGTTTTACTTTTTAAAATGAATTGTTTAAGAAAAGTATGTCTTTAAAATTATTTTTATACGAGGGCTATCGAAAAAAAATTCGTTTTCATGTGGACCGTGAAGGATTGTGGGGTAACGCTGTCATGCTTTGGCAAAGGTATTGCTTGAGTCAGTGCACATTCAGCAGTGACAGAGTGAGGTCGTCTTACCCTTATTCACGCAGCAACTACCGTTCGCAATTTTTCGTTTACAGACATTTTTCCGACCTGAAAAACTTAGAAAAAATATATATCTTATGTCTACATAGTATTTGAAACATGAAAAACATACACTTATCCGGCCATTCCTTGCACAGAGGTGTGCCGGATTATTCACAATGTCTGAAATTTAGTTGAATACCTATTGTAAAGCCAGGATAGATTGCGCAGAATTCATGAAAAATTCACTAAAATTGTATTTTTGATGCAAACATCTCAAAACGTACATAGTATCTGATACATAATTACAGGCTATGGATCTTTGATATGCTTAATGATAATGATTTTTAAAAACCCTCAATTTGCTCAAACTCTTCTACTAGGGTAGGTAAGATTGCGCACATGAGTAGGAGAGATTGCGCATAATAATAAGATAACATTCGATAGTACGAGCTAAAAAGAAACTAATGCTTGTTTCAGTTGAGAATGCATTTGTTGTAATGACGCTAGTATCACCAAAACATTCGTGTTTACAGGGACAACTCCTTGTCGGAAGCAGTGTTTCCAATGCAGAATATGATTCGAACACTATATGAAAGAATGTGTAAGGGTAGGACGAGCGAGATACCTGTTAGTTGATTTTCTATTAAAGAAAGGAATATGCAAGAGACTCTTTTTCATATTTTAATGGAAGATGCATGACGCAACGTACGTCAAATACTGGTCTCATTGGTCTTGGAAGGGTAGTGAGAAGTCTATATCTAATGTAACATATTGTGTCGCACATTGTCCATTGTTGTTCTTTTAAGGTAATTACACGATGTCTCCAGAGGTTAGCATGCCGTACTAGTAACCGAAATATGACGAGTTCGAATCCCGTTCACGCCAATTGAAGAGAGAAAACAAAAAGTGTAATCACAAAAGAGCTGTCGTAGCTCGGTGGTAGAGCGTTGGCTTAGCATTCGGGAGGTCGTGGGTTCAATCCCAGCGGCTGACCATGCTGACTGAGGTCTGTCCAGTGTTTTTCTTAGTCACACCAGGCAAGATGGCACCCTCAACTTAGACCCTAGCTGATATCTTCGTGTATTATTTCACCTTCCCTACCCCAGCTGAGTCTTAGATACCTGAAAACCATAAATTAAATCATTCAATTGAACAAAGAATAGTATACAAAAATTTACAGGATAAGGAAGTAATATTCACTTCCGAAGCGGTGTAATCTTCTTAACACAAAACCAATCAGATCTCGGAGTAGCCGAGAGGTTAGCACGCTAGCTTTCTATGCGCGTGGTCACGGGTTCAATTCCTGCTGAAAACCACCGAACGGAGTGTTTCGGAACCTAGTTTACCAAAAAACGACTTTCAGTTCTTAGAAGCTCGTATAGCAAGTTAATAACAAATCAACAAAATCTTTGAAAATTATGGATGTGCAATTCCCCGAAATAATATAGCTCCTAACATCTGCAACGTACGTTCCCAGAGCATTTAACGAATATTTTATTCCCGCTATGCGTAGTAGGCGTGAAGGGAGATATTGCTTTGATTACGGTGCTGTTCTTGTATTCGTTTGGTGGGAAGTGATTCAAAGAGTAAATCGGAACAGGATATTTGGTCTGAGATTTTAATTTCTTTACTCTTCCATCTGAGGAATGGCTTCTATCTTACGAAAGAGTCCCAAGCATCACAAGAACTATATATTGTCCTTAGAGATTTCATCGGGGTACGAATTGTACTGATTTATGGATTTTAGGCTTCTTTGGCTGAGAACGACATCGGGACAAAATTTCTATAAACAGTTATACTCTCACACCAAACCAGTTGACTCGTAGGTAGGTACGCGGATTCGAACCCCGCGGACGATCGTCCTCACCAAGTTTTTCCAAGGTTTCTCTCAGTTTCACCAGGCAAATGCCAGGATATGTAGAACCTTAAGGCCTTGGCCGCTAGCCCTTCAATTCTCCTAATCTCTATTCCAGCCAGTCAGAGATGCCTAAAAGTCATAAGTAAACATATTATAATGACTAATATCCCAATAATCTTTTTTGTTATTATTCTGCTAACGCTAGCGTGAATATGCGTAGGATAAGACAGTGACAGTACATTCTGATGAGCTCAATTAATCGGAATACTGACCTTTATTAACGTGAGCATTATACTTAGACCCCAACATGGTGGGGAGATGTTGTTGGAAGGTAGTCGGTCGGGTTCTAGTTTGTAGGTACCATTCCGGCATTTGCCTAGTGTGACTGAGGTGAAAATCCTGGAAAAGACAGAATGGGTGGCCGCTGAGATCGTTCCCAGAACCTTCCGATTGCTAAACCAACGCTCTACTAACTGAGCCACGGTCGCTCGGTACAACCTACAGTACAGTTGTTCGTTCATGATAATGAATACTTAATATTTAAAAGAAAAGAATATTACCTTCTTCGTTATTTCACTGAACATAAACGAATTTCACGCTTATTTACGTATTTCTGTTCGCTTAAATACATTAAAAAAACATGCGAGATCCTAGCACTCCAACGCTGTGTGTTCTTAGACCCGCTAGCTAAGAAGCTCTGATCAGGAGTTTTGCCAGACACACGAATGGGGGATGTCACCCCTCAAAATAGACAAACATACACCCCACCTTTAAAATTTTTGCTGTTGAAAATCGGTTTAAGTCCATCAAAATTCTACTCGCTCCTCCTAAACTGTTGAAAATCGGTTTAAGTCCATCAAAATTCTATTCGCTTCTCCTAATTTTGTTTCGACTTTACTTTGCCCTATAACTAAAAATCATGGCAGAATCCCTGGAATTGATGCACTCAACACGTCCTCTTCCTGAAAGGAAATGAGTTGGCGGAGTACAGAGTATTGAAACTATTATGGATGAGAAAATAAGTAATGCTAAGACGCAGTAACAAGCTGATTTGAAAGCTCGGGTGGATAGTATCCAGTTTATAAGGGATAAAATCAGTAGTGTTGATGCAGGTGTTAAAGTTATTCGTTCTGGAATAAATCAAACGAAAGCTGATATAGAAAGAATCGATTCTGAAATTGTTGAGGTCCGGAAGGAAACTTCAGAATCTTTTGAGATACTGGCCCCAAATTTTATTTTTTATGGTCAAAATCGATAGAAACCGAGCAAAACTCTATTACATCATCACAATTTTGACTTTATACCCCAAACTGAAAATCCTGGCGGAATCTCTTTTTAACCCTAATCAGCGGATAACTGACTCCGTGTTTTTCTACCAACTTTTATATTTTAACAAAAGGCAACCCTAGCCATACCACTACTTTATACCCATCTTTTAGTGTGGTGCGTCTATTCTCCCTCCTCGTCTTTTTTAATCTCCGAAACAATTGACCGCGAAAGGAGAACATTCACAGTTCGTGAAAACAGATACTTCAATGCTCTTTTCAGAATTACTTTCTCAACACTTTCACCAAAACAGTTACCTTAATGTTCGTATTCTCTTTCAAATTATTATTATTATTATTATTATAGTTGTTGTTGTTATCCGTTAGTAGCTAGGCGATTAAACAGAAGAATAGGAAAGCGCTTCAGACCTTGTATTCACACGAAAATTCTTCAGTGAGCACCACTGCATTCACCATTCGACTGGCGTGTCTGTTGTCTGTGTCCGTATTTGTTGATATGTAACTTCGCGGTTTGACCACCTGCATTTGGAACTGAAAAGAACTCTTGTTGTTATGATCAAAAACATTATAAACTGTTGTATTACAACCAGTTATTAGCTGAAGCAGCTGTTGAATGTAACATTTCTTACTCTTGGCAGTGTTTATAAACTTTACTAATTCAATCGCAAGTGGACAGAGGAAAAGAATTCTTTGCTCTTCACACAGCGTATTCCTCCATCAAGTAGTGGGCCAGGACCAAAAATGACACCGAAATCTAGGCCTGATTTGTACATAGCTTTGCGCAATCTCTCCTCTCATTGTATTAAATGAACGTACTGCGCAAACTCTCCTACTTGACGCTTAACCCAACTAACTTAATTAGGGAGAAGAGTTTAAACACCACATAACTTGGGTGCCAATTTCCAGAATGACCACAAATTGCGTACAGCACTAGTTCTGACAAAGACCTAGCTCAGGGACAGCTTGATTTATAATTATTTAATATATACAAATCTTATGACAAGTTAAGGAATTCACTTGTGTCGTACATGCACAAAATTGGCAAGTTTCACCGACCAACTTCTGTTAATACAGGAATTCAACTTACGAGTGTGCCAGTAAAGTATTCACTTGTCCTTCACTTGCAACACGTCAATACAAATCCGTCCCGTCTTTCCATGAGTTGACGAATCTCTCCAACCCCACAAACTCTCCCGGCTTTACTATATACGTACGTTATTAAATCCAAACATACAATATAGCATACATGTATTAACGTAGAAAAACTCCTTGAGTTTGTTCATACAGTATCACTCGCTATGAAACATGTCTCGACTTTTTAGCTGCCGCAGTGTTGATGATCGTCAGCGCTATACTTTGTCCTGCAACCTTTTTAGAAGCATTACATTGGGACTGGTAGTTTTCATTATGTACTCCAGCTGGAAGAGATCTGTAGCTATACCATTAGTGACACATTGTTGATGTTATAAATTTATACATTTCATTAACGTTATGCAGTTATAAATTTCAAAGTAAATCTTTGCCACATTGATGTTGGCGTCCAGTTATTGGCTGTAGCAAAGCTCGTAACGGCAGGGAAACTCATCTCTGTCAGATTACTGAGAGGCAGAACTATTGACGGCCGGATTAGTGATAGTCTAGTCTAGTTACTAACTTTAAGATATCTTTCTCCAAGTTCATTGACAAAATACAGGGGGGGGGGGGAGTTTATTTTTTAACTTTAAGAAATTGTTTCAGTATAAATATCAGTCTCATAGCATATAAGCATAGAGTATACCAACACTTTTATCAGGAGGAAGTTTCAACTTAGGAAGTACCCTACTAGGGCTACGAAGGTAAATGAGGTGTTGTGCGATAGGTCTCGGCAAGACGGTCTCAAAGCTGCATAGATCAGGTCCGTCCGTCCGTCAATCTATCGATAAATTTCAACTTAGGAAATATTAGGACTAGGAAGTTGGTTGCAGTGTCGTTCGGAAGGTCTCGGCGAAAACTTACCAACGACACATTTGTCAACCAAATTAAACGTTCGTTGCAGAAGCCTGGTGGTAACACACGTGCACAGTTCAGATTGGACTTCGCTTCACTTCTTCAAGTAATTTTTAATGTTAACCTTACCAGTGTATGTTATCAATTTCAACATTTTGTGAACAATTAATAAAAGATCTCGGTGAGAAGTAGTCGTATATACATGTACAAATCTTACTCTATGTATAGTTTTCTTTTAAAAGTACTTAATATTTAGAGAAAAGAAAACGTGGAACTCATAGAAAAAGAAAATAACTTATAATCCTGGCTTCTGAGAACCATTTCAATAAATGAAATGACTTTCTTCAGAAAGCCTCTTTCTTCTGTATATTTATCATCAACACCATCTACCTCTTAACACCGGTGTCTCAAGTGGGAAATGGGTACAAAGATGCGTCTTAAGGAAAGAAGGGGATTCAAACACTTCCAAGGAACTTGAAAATTAAAATAATTTCTCTTTCCCTGATTTTAATTTTCATTTCATTTCTCTGGAAATCAGAATTTATTTGTTTTGTTTTTCGTTTCAGTTCTACGACCTTCTAATGAAAATTGCTTTTGTTTCCAAAGAATCTGGGAATTACTCTTTTTTTTTTTACAGTATTTCTCTTTCAGCTCCAGTTCAAGGTTACAGAAAAGCCTGGAAAACTGGTAAAGTGACTAAGTACAAATGCTCAGAAACAATGTTAAACTCTGAACTTTTTTTGTGTGTGACCATAATTAGTCAGCACATTATTATGAGTGCTATTGAAATCTGAATTCATCATTATCATATCCAACATGGCTACATCATATTTCACGGATATTGTATTTCGATCCTTAATGTTTAGTAATATATCCTACAATACTTGGGGACGAATAAGGACACATGCACTTCTGGGAATATTTGTGTTTATAGTTATACGCATGAACGTACTTCAATAGAGCTCTGAATTCAGTGGCGTAACTGAGCTAATGCCGGGAAGTCTCTGTTATGTCCCGCATTGCAGTACTTTTTTTCCACCAATAGTTACAGTACATTTTATGTTTATTTGTCTCTTCTGAGTAGATGAGGGGTTTAATTTCTATGGCGCTAATTATTTGGTTTCCGCAAACTGGTATTGTGATTTACTTGTAAAATATTGGGTTTTCTCTTGAGAACAGGTTATATCAGTCAGCTTGTAGCATCCATTTCTGATCTATTAAAGTTGAGACAAGCCTTCCAGTTTTGATTTTCTTGGGAGACTTTCTAGGCATTATTGACCGGTTTTCGATTACGTCTTTATCCTGCAAAATAGAGACAAAGTTACCCTTGCACTCCTTTTCTTACTTTTACCGAGCTGTTCATCTCGTACCGATAATTTCATTTTCCATAGTTGGCAACCCAAGTTTGAACTCAGCACCAGGCCATATTGACCAAAGTTTCTCCGGTGTTTTCCCTTAGTCACATCAAGCTATTGCTGAGATAGTACTTTCAAAATAAGCTCTGATCGACTCCCATGCAACATCATTTTCTCTTACCTTATTCCGGGTTGAGTTACAAACGCCGAAAGGTCATAAAGATTACGATTTAATTTAATTTAATTCATAACAAATGTTTCTTAAACAGCGAGTTAGTGCTCATACCAAACATGACAGCTTTAATTATGGGTTTTCTCACTATTCAATTTTCATACTATTTGAACTTAAAATCTTGCTGAATGATGTTCAAAGTGGAGTAAACGACCTATTAATTTCTACTTTGTTTACGTTTATAATTACTTTACATTAAGGATGTAGATCATCACCCCCGCCATCTTGGTATGATATTTCCATTGATTTACTTGAGAATCGTTTTACTTGTCTTATGTCTCTCAGAAGTAGAATATTCAAGTTCCGCTTTCACGAAATTTGCCTTGATGGTTATTTTGACTCTTGTAGAGTTTTGGTTTGTGAAGTTTCTTCAAATATATGAGTATAATGTATTATTAATAGTTTAGCATATAAATCCCAATACATCAAGGGGAAATTTTACTGTTCATGTGCAAAATACTGCATTTCTATAAAACAGCATGAGTCAAAGAAAACATGACGAAACACTAGGCGAAAACAGAAGTTAAATATTACGCTCCTGAGAGACATAGAACCTAGTAAAACAATTCCCATACAAATCAATGGAATGGTCATACCAAGACGGCGGGGGTTATCTACATCGTTAATATGCTCGAAAGCTTGGAATGTCCAACTGGACCTTCTAGTATGATTAAGGTAAATTCTGATCTGCTACGTTCAATGTCTCCTCCCCTCCCAGGTCGTGCACTCATGAAAAATACGAGTATATATCAGTGCTGGATCCTATACCAAATGTGTATTGAAACTTACGAAATTTTAATATGTTAATCAGTTGATCACTTTTGGATGAAAGTTTAAAATAGAACTTTAATAGATGTATAAAAATTCGGTGTCCATTTTTTTTATTGTTTTTTCTTTTTCTTTGTTTTGCATTTATTGTACTTTTAACAGGCAATATTAATAGTGTCTTCAGTATGTCTGATTACTATCTAAAGCCTACATTCGAACTTTGTAATAGTTGTGATATTTTAAAAACTAACATTTCATTTGTTTTGCTTTCATTTGCGGAAGAGAATAACAGAAAGCGGTGTCTCCAATGTGTCGTCAGAACATTGCTAATCTAAGACTACTTTTAACCTTGGTTCAAGAAAATGTGAGAGAAAAGGTAAACACGATAAATTTATAATTACTTCTAACTAGCGCAAAAATAATAATAATAATAATAACAGGAAATCTATATCCTCTGTCAAAACAACATTGTTTTGGAAGAACAGCAACAACTAGCATTTCTATTGTGTATTTTGGATAACTTATCTTAGAATATATACCTCTGGGTTCCAAGATAAGATCATCAGAAGTTTCAGTAACTTCACAGACTACACATCTCTGCTTGAGACACCAATATTCTTGGGATCCGCTCAGAGGACGCTTTATCTAAGTATCTTCTTTTGGCTGCAAATAATTTTTTTGGACCAAATTTGTAAAAAGCTTCTGCTCTGAAATTTAACATAACTGCATATTGAATATGCCTCTTGGCGTTCATTTAAACTGACTTCTCTTTCTACAATTCCTATACTCAAACATTAATAAAATTGAACTGTAAATTTTTCCTGTAATCAAACATTTTTATCCACTAGTTTCTTTTCGCTATTAAACATTAAGGAGAGAAAATTCAAAAGTTGATAATTCTTGGATTTCCCTATCTGAGATTTGCCCTGAAACGAAACCGAACTTTTAAAATTCTACTAAACTATCTGTAGTTCTACTACAGAACTAATGAATTTCTAAAACATCAGTACACACGCATTTGAAATGTTCTCGCAAAATACTTTCAGAGTCGCTGTTATCTCACTGTTCAGTTTCCAGGAATTTATGAATTTTGTTTTTTGCCTCCTTATTTCCTTCGTCAAATATCTACTTGTTCTTTGTCTCCCCGCCTCTCTTTCTCTTTATGTACCTTGCTTCTCCACCTTCAGTACTAGTTTCGGTTTGTTTTTAAATTTTCCTCCCGTAGAATCTTTTAGCATGCAATTTTATCCGAATTTTCTGTCAATCTTTTAGAATTCATGCATATTTGTAAAATAATTATATGAAAACGTTTATTTGTTGATTTTTGGTGCGTGGGAGAGGAGAAGAAAAGGAGAAGGAGAGAGATCTCTTTACCAGTCACGTTTTCACGATAAGAGGATGTAATTTGGGTGGCCTAAATGCACAGCGTTCAGAGTTGCAAATTTTGTATGCGAAGTGTACAAAAGTTTCATCATTAGAAAGTGCTGAACAAAGCAAGTGAGAAAACAGCAACATTCCACATAATAAAGAAGGGGCTTAAGACATTGTTTACCAAGAAATTACATACTATATACCGTATAGAATTAAAGATGATAAAATGTACGCCAAGACAGAAAGGGAACTAACTGAAAAGCCTGAATTTACCTTGAAAGACGGAGGAACACCAATAACGATGATATAATTCGAAGCCACCTGTGGTCGGGTGGTTGCGGTCTTTGAATCCGGATAGGTTCTGAGGAGGCGTGCAGATTGGAGTTCTGTTGCGGAACATACTGAAGTATTCCAGTGTTAATCTAAGGAAAGTTTCAACATGAAAATGACGTCGAAGTCCTGGCTTCCGCATCCTTTGCCACTAGGATGAGTGATCGCTAAGAAATGTAATCCCTTAGACCATTAGAGCTTTGGTCCCAGAGGCTTATCCTGGACAGAAAATTAATTACATTAAAAGTATTGCGATTTTCTGCTTTACCTCGGACAGAAGAGCTTCCAGAATTTCTTAAATTTGTTTCTTTTACGTGGTGATCGATATATCTCTTAAGAAAAGAACATCTCTTCTTTCCAAAGTGCATCTTACACAATGTTGCTTTTCCGAAAACCCCGTTGTTTTGTTGTATTTTTTCTCTCTCTTTGTCTTTTTCATTTCGAACGCCAAGCGCAGATGTCATTCTTTGGCTTCCGAAGAGGAGCTCTCTATCCACGGCATATGGTTTATCTGAAGTTGAACCCTCTGCGGGAGGGCTTTCCCAATCCTCTTGATGTCTTCTCTGGCTGAAATCGTCGCTGCTGCTTCATTCAGTTGAGTGAATGACACAAATCAGTCTGGCCTGCTTGTTTGTGGTTGTCTCACAGATGATGGGTTTTTCGTATTACACAACTTTGCATTCGAAGAAGTTGAATAAGTCTCTTCATATTTTATGCCGCTGTCCCGTTCAATTCACAAAGAAAAATACTAGGACTTCTAAGCGTGTCAGAGTGAAAGTTGTCAGCAAAAATTTCACATATGATCCACAAAAACAGATTCGTTACATTTCTTTAATATAAATACAGTAAAACCTCTTTAAGCTGACCACCCATAATTGCAGCTAGACAGTTTTCGTCTAGATAAGTGGTCGTCTTATAAAGGGTGTGATAACAAAATGATGTAATGTTTTGGGAATACGTACTATGTAACATACAGTACTTCCATTCATTTGCCTACTCAATAAAGGACGTACTGGTTATGGACCTACATCCTTAAGGCAGAAATAAAGAAATATGCAGATTAGAATATAACAAACATTCAATTTAATTTTGTAAATTCTTATACAATAAAACATGCCTGTGATAATTCAACATTTTCAGGCGTCCCGGTGTGACTACCACTTTTTTTTATGTTAACACATCACGCAGTATTGATTTCGGTACTTGCAGCACGAAAAATGTTACAGCTGCAGCGAGATTCGAACATGGGTTGCTGAGTTCGATCATCTTACCGAAGACAGACAGAAAAAAACCCACTAGATTCAAACAGTATAGGTATCAAAAATATGTTGTTGCACCCCAAACACAAACAAAGTTACTCACACGACTTGTGTCATTGTTTAGTCATTTTTCCATTTGTCAATTAAGGATCAGAATTCTCATTCATTGAGAATATCTCCTCCCATTTTTATGAAAGCAAGCCATCAAGATGGGGACAGGCAAACACTTGATGTCTAATCAGCACCGTATGTTGTGTTGATTTAACACAAAAATGTGGTAGTCACGCCGGGACGCCGAAAAGTGTTGAATTAACACAGGCATTTTTACTGTGTACAAATATAGAGAACATGCCTTCGTTTCTTCTTACTGTCTTTATTTCTTTACGAAAAAATCGTATAGTTATTTATGTCTACCTCAATCCTTTTAGTTCCTTCTTAACTATAACACTTTCGTAACAGTTGTTTCTATTGGCTGTGGCAACCACCCACTGGAAATTCTGGGCGTGGCATCTTTGTACCCTGATGCACTTTCCTATTTCGCTAGAAAGGCATTTGGCGACGAAGAATGGTCTTCATTGAAACATGAATCCTGCAGATATTTTAAAGATAGAAAGGAAACCCTAATGAGTTAGGCAGTAGACGTAGTTTATGTCATTTCCAGAAACTGAGTAGACAACTCCCTGCTATGTCATCTGAGGTAATTAACATTGCCTATCAAACGCATGTAATCATCCGAAAAATCGTTATTAAAAAAATGCTCATGTTAACCAGAAAAAATGGAAAAAGTACTATTGTGCTAAATTGGTCGTCGTAAAGAGTGTAAGAATAGTGTTTTGGGACAAAAATTGGTCGTTGGTCGGGGAGGAGAGGTGGTAGGCTTAAAGAGGGTTCGTAGAGTCCTATTACATTACTCTTATTGGGATATAATAATTCCGTTCCAGTAAAAACCGGTGGTGGTGAGAAGTGATCGTTCTTGGGGAGCGGGGTGTCGCTGTATTATCAAGACTTATTTG
>JAGDQP010046428.1:0-15306 GCA_022664845.1 Lepisma saccharinum
ATTATCAAGAGTAGTTTAGGAAAACATAACAACGTTTTAAAAAATTCACCATCTTTGATTCAAAATGGCAGCTGAAATACCATTTTTCACATCGTTCGAGATAGAGAAATGAAATTTGGTATGACAGTGTATCATCACGAGTATGTCACGAAAATATAAGAAAACGTTAAAAATGTGTCCATCTTTTATCCAAAATGCCCGCCTAAGCCCCACTTTATGACGACTGAAGCTAGAGAAACGAAATTTGGTATGAAGGTGTACCATTACGAGTAGGTTAGAATAAATTCGGCTGGTCTCCCCTACTAGGGTACAGTTCCCAGCTGGAGCCTGATTGCGATAAAGGGGTGCGCCCCAGCGAGGCCATCTTGGAATTCTGGGGGCAGCGCCCCAATGAGGCGAAGCGAGTATATACATTACACAAGTGTAAAAAGCTGTGAAATACGAGCAAAAGCACCAGGGGTGCAAACTGTCCAGTCAACTCCTTCAACCTTAAAAAGTGGTGAAATGCAATATGGATGAGCCTAGTTCCTCGCGCCAACTCCCAATACTCCTGCGTGTCCCACCAAGTTTTACTTGTCACAAACGTTAGCACTGCCAGGAGCATGTTATACAGGCAGAATGTGGAAGTTTCGCCATTCGGACGCAGCGCACTGGAGTATGAGGGAATATCTGCATCATGTGGCGCAGTGCACTGCAGATTCTGGTTGTGATAAAAAGAGGCAGTTCCTCCAAATTCCTCAAGTTCGATGCGCGGCCTGCCGTGGGATACTTGGCGCAGCGACGCGAGCGAAACGAGGGGAGTATCAACACGTACGGCAGTGCATGCAGCCGAGTTCCGCGTGTCACACAACTTCAGCATGCTATACAGGAATTTATTGCGAAATCAGCGTTTTTGAGGTTGTGTAAGAAAAAAATATGTTAAAAATTGAAATATGAAATTTCGAAGTATGACGGTATATCATCACTAGTAGATTACAAAATATCTGCAAAGACATCATTTTGAATCCAAAATTTCTGACTTCATAATCCATTTTCCAGAACGTTTGAACTAGGGATACGAAATTTGGCATAAAGGTGTATTAACAAGAGTAGTTTAGGAATAATTTACATTTTTGAAAAAGTTGTTAACTTGGATCAAAATGGCCGCACAAAAACTTTTTCCACACCATTCGCGCTATAGAAACGAAATCTGGTATGAAGGTGTACCATCACAAATAGGTAACGGCAATGTAAGAAAACTTTATAAAAATCGCTTTTTTTAATTCAACATAGCCGCCCAAATATAATTTTCCAAACCACTGAAGCTAGAGAGACGAAATTTGGTATGAAGGTGTACCATCACGAAAATGTATAAATAATTGGATCAAACCACCGCTATGAGCGTGCAGCCCCCGAGGCGATGTGGGAAAAGGTCTGCACAGCATGGGGCGCTGTCCCCAGAAAGTCTGATCACAATAAAGAGGGCGTAGCCCTAAAAAATTTGAAGTTGGGGCACACACGGAATTCTGGGGCAGCACACCCAGCGAGACGAACCCAGTATATATATACACGAATAAAAAGCTGTGAAATCCGAGCAAAACACCAGATGATGTTCGAGCCTTAGGGTTGGTGGTGGTGGATTTTAGGGCCGCCAGCAGGAAGCAAATTTACTGTATCATCATAAGTAGGTTACAATAAATATGGCAAAGCTTCCCTATGTTTCAATAAATATCTCATTCCCACGTGTGGTGGGTATGGGAAAAATCTGCAACATGGAAGCACAGTGTCCTGGAGAGTGGTTACGATAAAGGGGCGTAAGTACCCAAAAACTCGAAGTTGGGGGCGCAGCCAGCTACGGGGTGCGAGGACCTGAACAAGGCCAAGCGAGCGAGTATATATATTATACACGTACAAAAAGCTGTGAAATCCGAACAAAAACACCAGAGGTGCAAAAAGTGGAGCCAAGTTCTTTAGCCTTAAAAAGGTGTGAAATGGGAGACGGATGAGCCAAGTTCCTTGATGACAGCATGTAACAGGAACAAAGGAACTTGGCGCGAGGTGGCAAGGTTCATGATCCTCAAGCTATAAGGGTGGTGGGGATCCTGAAACCCAATATGTCCACGACCACAAACCCTAAGGCTGTTGCCAGCTCGCTCGAAGATCCTTTGTTCCTGTTACATGCTGTCACCAAGGAACTTGGCTCATCCGTCTCCCATTTCACACCTTTTTAGGGCTAAAGAACTTGGCTCCACTTTTTGCACCTCTGGTGTTTTTGTTCGGATTCAATTTACTTCGAGTAAAAGCGCAAACCCAAATTATGATAGTTGTTTTTCGTTGACTGGTTTCCTTATGTACTTTCTCCTATCGTTCTTTTTATTATTATATTTACATCAATTGTAAATTTATATTGAACGAGCTCTCCCTTTATGTTTTAGTGTTCTTTCATTTCAAAAATCGATTCCTTGTTGTTGTTTTTTTTTTAGATATCGCAGAAGTAAATGCAGCAATACATATCCTTCCATGTATGATACCTGGAGGAATCATTACAAATTAAAGGCGGAAGAAAGTCATACCTACGGAAGAAGACATATAAAAACACTTCATTGATTGCATCGTACTTACATTTCAGGTTTTGTTAAAAAAAACACTTCACGATGTTTATATTTTCAAATATAACATTTTACAACAATTCCGTATACCATATTTACGCGCGTATAATACGCAACGTAATTACCAAAGGGGAGAAGATTATGTCTCGAAAATAAGAAGCAGTATACTAATTTAACAGCAGAACAACAAATGTGACAATGAAGACTGTGCAAACGAACATGCAAAATGCTTAGATATCAGTCTCATATAGCTAACTCTCTGTTCGTTCCCTGAAGCATTTGTTTGTTCCATGGAGTCTGCATGCTGACTCATTGTGTGGCAGACACCAACTGCAACGGTCAGAGATAACGGGTCATTCCCCAAACAATTCGCAGAAGATGCATACCATAAGAGATAAATCGCAGCATATCTTCATAGTCGTAGGGTTTTATCAGAAAATTATGTATTGTATTTATAAGCGGTTTCATGTAGCTGTTACATATATTCATATATTCCGTGTAAATTACGCATTACTCGCGTACGACGGTGATTTTTTAAGATAATATTACAGATTTAAATATTAAGACCTACATATAAGTGCGAATTGTATGTATTTCAACTGGTATCTATACGATATAAAAATTGTGTCTACCAATGTGGTGAAAGATGCCTATTCAGTCATGTCACAAGTTGCAAACATAAATATTAGAAAATGCCATGAAAGCTTGTTATATGTAGTAGCCTTTTATTTACAACAACATTTATAATTGTGATTTGTTTACATATCTGAAGTAAAGGCTATCAGAAGGTGCGACATGTCACCAACAGAACGGGACGGTGAAGGGGAGGAAGCCCAATTTTATTGGCTACGCCATGGTTTGTATCACAATACAGATAACGTATCATTTTAAAATCGTCCAATAAACCGTCGTAGTACCATTAACAATGTGCCAGGTTTGCAACACTGAAGAAAACACTGATAACACATTTAAACTCGTTATGTGTAATATATTGATGTAAATCAACTATCAAACGCTAAACATTACTTTAATGCATACTTTGTGATTTACCAAAAAATATTATTTTTATTTAACATTTACTTAAAAATATCGATTTCGGGGTCCAAGTGGAATCTCGGAAACCAAGCGAAATTTGACAAATGATATAGATCCTGTTGTAGGGTGAAGAATTCATAAGTGACTGTGCCTGTCGAATTCGGTTTCTGTGCTTCGATCCACAACAAAAGTCAAATTTATTTTTTTTAAAAAAAAACATCGATTTCTCAGTTAGTTCTGCAATTGGGCAGCTACCTTGTACGTATGTTGTATAGTGTTAAGATCTCTTTCCAATGTTTATAACATTTTCTGCTTTCGGAGCGCACTTCTCGATAGTGTCCCTTGTCAGTCTGATTACCCACTAGGAATTTCTTTACTTTTTTTAAAAAAAAACTTACAGATACACGACGGATCAATATGTACTAAAATATTGAAAATGTTCATTCAATGCACTAAAGACACAAGATATGTGCTGTGAAAAAAAAACCCTTAAAAATCCAGATAGATGTTTCAACTAATTTTCCGTCCCGTTACTTTCCTCCTGATTAGAAACGATGTTGGTCGTGACACCTTGTCGCCAGCGAACCAAAATAAAAGTGGTATAACCTGTCATGTGCAACCCCGATAAGTTGTACCTCTACAGGAATGTGGGCCAACTTGTCGTCGTGATACCTTGTGGCCAGCGAACCAAAATAAAAGTGATACGACTTGCTGTGTTTGACCTAATCGGCGAATGATGTGATTCAGTTTTAAAATTATCAGAATCTGAAAGTGATGGTTGTGCAGTATAGATTGAATTGACCGATGTTCTGGATCCGAAAATGATGCTGATCTAACTGCGGAAAGTTCTCGTGGTAACGGTTCTGGTTCTACTCACGGCGTTTCGGGTACAAGCTGTGGAGAATAAGGTTCTAATTGTGTTTCTAAAAGTGTACCTCTAGATCACAAATTATAGTAACGATTTCGCGGTGTTGGTTTCGGCCTTTCCATACAGAAATATTTTTGATTAGTGTAACATACACTGCGCGAATGACGAATTGTACTTGAAAATTGGCACTGTAACCACAGTTATTGTAAATGACATTGGCGACTTTGCAAAATGAAAGCAACTCTAAATACTAAATGTTTGTGGGAGTAAAACCTATATTGACCTTACTGAAATTTAAATTGTAGTAAAAATCGAACAAATTTCGGGATCGAACTCAAGATTATTAAGAAATAATCACGAACGCGCTCCACTATGATAACAGACCTAATGGGTCTGTACAATTATAATGGTAAATATCAAGATAAATGACTGACTGTCGGAAGGTACCTAGAAGTTGAGTGCTGAACACCTTCTTAACAAACTGGGCTATTGGTAGAGTAAACATAAAGAAAGAATTAATATTAACATTTATTGGTACAAACATTATTTTAAAACAAACAAAGTATTACGAGGGAGATGTCAACTCATCTCTTCGACGTCGAAATACTGGATCAAGATTCAAACGGGAATATGCTACCATATTTGAACATATTGGAATATTGAATAACAAAGAATAAAAATGAATTTAAAGGAAGCTCCAATTACCAAAATAATACCAATTTAAATTTACACACCAAATAGCATATTTTTAAAGAGCAACATACCTTTTGAATTCAAGTTGTATCTTGTTGTGTTGGTATGTCGAATGAACTGCATTTGGTAATTAAAGTTCGAATCGTCACTTATCACTATACGAGCGGCTAAAGCGTGTTTGAACCAAAAATATATAAAGTTCTATATTTTTCCTAAGTCCAAAATAGATTGTAATTATGAAGATAACTGTTTGGCGGATCTTTAAGTAGAATATGAATAAGTCAAAGAGTAGACTTCTATCGGAGCCAAGTCGAATACTCAGTGATGGTGGTTGAGCGAGTGCCTATGCCTCAGAGCGTCTGCGTCTAAATAAAAGTTTTAGTTAATATTTATATCAGTTCGTTTTCTAATTGAAGGAAGCACTGAGAACTTTCATGTGGATAAAATACAAATGTTCAAGGTGGAACTGTTTACAATATTTAAAAACACTTCTTAGAAAGGTTCTTGTGCTAACATTCACATCACTAATAATTTTTTAGGTTGCCGTACATCACTCGTAAAAAGGCGAATACATGTGACAATTCTTATTTCTTGTGAACCAAGGTCGAAACATGGTTATCGGAAAGAATGCCTTTCGTAGGAAAGTACATATCGGAACCTCAATGGTTTCACTGTCCCTTTGCTCTGTTTTGACTTAGTAAAATTGTTAGCTTGGAGCTGAGAATAATTCTAACGTTTAGTCATGATCCATTACATTTTAGACGTCGAGAGAAGAATCTTAAAGACAACTCAATTAATACCAAATATCTTACAAACTAAATACACTGTTACACATAAAATTAAGAAAATAATGAAATGAATAAAATAATAAAATTGGGATATACATTATTAAAGTCTATTTATTGCATAGGCATGTATAATTAATTTTACACTGTGATAGATGTAGGTATGAGCTGTTATTAAATCCTTTGGTGGAAGTATCTTCTATATTTGAAGTGAATTATTTTCCAGAAAGTTTGTAGTTACTGAGAATAAAATAAGTCCGTTAATATGATTAATTAATCATGTGTGGCAAATCATGATTGACAGAATCTAAGTGCAGTGGTCTGGAGTACATTATTATTTTCCTCCAGCAATTACGGATTAATGAAACTTTTAAATGCTTACCTTTATTGATGGAATTGGATTGAGAGCAGACTGTGATGATTGAGCGCAAGATGCTAACTCGTAACAGACAGAGCAATATGTAGCCTGTTTGATTTATTTTATTTTATTGTGTTGACTATTAACAACACTTGGTGCACAATAACTTTGGTACAGAATACATCATACGAATTATACGAGATATATATTTCAATCACAATAAACTCATAACTAATACTCATAATAAAATTACAGTGAATACAAAAATATAGATTTCAAAGAACACAATCAACATAGATTATATAATGTAAAAAATAATTGCTGTTAACTTTTTGATACTTTGTTACAATGAATGAAAATTAATACAAGATACATTTTCAGAGGATAAAATATACACCTGAAACACTGAACTATATCAGATCTTCTTCTTCTTCTTCTTATTATTATTATTATTATTATTAGTAGTAGTAGTAGTAGTATTTTATTCGAGAACACTTTAAACGATTAATTATTCGCTGCTCCAAATGCTTTGAGCTTTCTGGACATGGTTCTGCGGTAATTTCAGTTGGTCTATATGTTGATGGAAAAGATGACAGGATCTGATGAAGTGGTTCGTTACCACTGTAGTTAAGCATTGGTCAAGAACTTGTGAATGCTTTGCAAATAGGTTTTAAAGCATAAATGCGTGTTTCCACGTTTTAACATCGATAATTTAAGTGTAGAACTAACATTGTTACTTGTTTACTTACTTACTCTATGGCTTACGGAACTAACAAGTTCATCACCGCAGTAAGAAACCTCACTATAATTCTATCCTGTGGATTCTAAACATTATTAAGCTAAAGAATTAGCGTTTCGAACTGTTTTTTTCTTCAAAATTAAACAAAGTAAAGACAGAAACAATATAGTGGGACCAAACATAAGGAAACTATTAGCAGATCTAATTATTTGTAGTGCAAATAATCTCCCTTCTTATTTTGTTAATCTATTTTTATGTTCTTTAATCGTGAGGAAAAAACTTAAAAGATTTAAATATTATTTTTTTTAGTTTCTACACTAAAGATAGTTCTACACTAAAGTTACGGAGTGTGTAGCACTCTAAAATTCTATGAACCATTAAATTAAACATGTTAGCATCTCTTTAATGTGTCATGGAATTTCTAAACATCATGTATGTGTTAATGTGTCTGTACTTCAACATAATCTATGTGCTTGAGATTTAAAATTTCTTTGTCACGATTCCCCGTGTATTTACTCAAATTAATTATTTTACTTTGCTGTTACTCTAGTATGTCTCACTCGCCATTTTATATTTTATAATCATTATATTCTTACTTATTTTCTGTGAAAATAATGTGTAATGATTTATAACTATATATGGATATCATCTTTAGTATCTGCTTATTCCTAATACTCATAACAGTATTACCTGAATTTAATTTCTTTTGGTTGTTGAAATTTATGGGGTTGTTCTGATTAAAAGTGAATTTCCGAAATTTATTACATTTTATGAATTGTGTTTATTAAATCGATATTTTCCTTCATAAGGAAGTTATATATTAAATGGTTTCATAATCATCATCTTGTAATACATGGCGTAATCCATGATTTTATAATTAATTCATCATCCATGTAATAATAACAATCACATTTTCTTTTCATTCATGTTAGGTAATAATGTAATTGTGATGATTCTTATTCTTTGCACCATATTGTAATCAGCTGTGCATCCCTGAAACAATATGGTTCTTTCTGAACTCTGTGAGCAACTAACCTTATAGGTAACATCCCTTTTTACTATGATATAATTTCTTTGAATATATTTTTCTTCTTTAATTTATGATTTGCACCAAATATTCTTATTTATTCTTCTTTAACGTTGAATTGAATATTAGTGGTACGACATCACTCTTATAATATTCATCTAGTTTCTATGTCTGATAAAGCAAATATTGTAGAAATATCAACTGGTATTATAAGTAATATTTGTGGCAGCAATTGACCGCGAAACAAGAAGAATTATGAGAAATAATTAATGAAAAGCTCAAACAGTGCAAATATCAAGTTGCCTGTTTCATACTTTATCCCATCTTTACTGTGAGCAATATGAACATAAGACAATATTGAAAGACTGAAGAGCGTATTGAATATTTAGTTTTCTAGCAAATATGGATTTTATATTTACAATTATGTTCAACTAAGTTACTGGAAGAATAATTTCGAGCCTTAATTTAAATAAAGTAAAGCTGTCAATAGTAATTTATATTTCCCGAATTAGACACTGTTTAGATACAATACTTTGCAAAAATGTTCTATGAACGCAAATAAAGTTATTGATCATGCACTGTTAGACGTTACGTAACATGTCTCTAGCTTTCACCAACTCACATGAAAATACTAAACCAGATACACATATACCCAGAGTAAATAACACAAATACCCCTGACAAATGAGATATAGACAATGGTGTTTCAAAGGAACTTTTTTGTTCCAGATAAATATTAAATATTGTCTCCTTAGTCCATTGCAATATTAAGCCACATTCTTTTAATCTTGATATTGTTATGCTAAGTCTTGGTTCCAGGTATGATCCCTTCTGAAGATACACTATTGCGTGAAACGTAAGGATCGGTTCATCCATTATGTGCATCTTGTTGCCTAAATCGGGAAATGCAACATACATTAAAAATTCCAATGATTTCTTATCCAAAGCAAGAGCAAATTGCCTGTCAATTGCTATTGTCTTTAAAGATCCTTCAAAATCTAATGTGACATACCATTTCCTGTACATTATTTCGTCCACATCAGATAATCTGTCTTCAAAAAACTCCCGTAAATTGGGAGGTCCACCGAAAGGAAGCATGGAATTTACCAACTCCTTGAGTGTGTTGATATCTGAATAAAATGATGGAACAGTGAGAAAACTTAAAAGAGATCCAACATAAGCGGAACATATTACTAAAGAATAAAACACGAAACATATGAAGAACACTTTATGACTCCAGAATTTTGGAAATTTATTCAGAGAAACCCCCATCATTAATGACCACAGAGTAAGCAAACTAGAATCATTATCATGACAAATTTTTCCTTTCCCGCTGTATGGTACGACTTGCTGCAAAATTTTCAATAGAAAAAAGCTCATAGGCATTACCAGGCAAACACCTATCCATAAGGCCAATTGAAAAGGTAGGACTATATTCATCCAAGCAGGAACACATAAAGCTTTTGGAACAGTGATGGACATGTATTGGGCACTTATGGCGGTCGATATATCAAAGTCCGATAAATACTTGGGTATAGCAAAGTAATTTGCAAAACCGAATTCTGCATTGTCATAAAGTACATCAGCTAATAAATCTATATAAGTGCCATTATCTAATCTTCGCCCCCACTTTTGATCGTCTTTTGGAGGTTTCGGAATCAACGTGAAGTTCATTGCAGAAGCAACTGTGCTGACAATTTTCCCTTCAATCCCTGAAAGTTTAGATTTTATTCCTCCTTCCGGTGGAGAAAGAACAACATGAGGAGGAAACATAAATGTGGACCCTCGAATATGAAATCCTTTCATGTCTTTCGTTTTATCATGAAAACATATTGCGTCTATTGTACCATTAATAGAAAGAAAATTACTTCGTTCATATACAAAGGCTGTATATATTGACTTACCAAAATTGGAGTGTGAAAAGGGGGAATACGTATATACTAAAGTAGATACTGTATAGCTACTTTCATGCTGTGTCCCATTCACTGTCTTCTCGCATGGGGTCACAAGTATAACATTGATCACATAATTTTGAAATAAGATTTCAAATACACGAGTCAACTCTTGTGACTTGCAGGACATGCTATTGATATACACAACAAATCTAGATCGAGGATTCCAGTTGGTAAACTTTCTTGCCTTACTCAATGCCAGAGAAAGATTTTCCAAATTTTCGACAACGAAAAGATACGCTGCTATGGATGACTGGTTCTCAGTTTCCAGTGGAGATGTCTTGTTATAATGAAGTATGACTGGATATTTTAAGTCAATAGTGAAGAAATTTGAATTATAAAACATGGAATCGGCAAATACAGAAATTACATCTCCGTCTTTAGCAAAATGATTTGCTATATGTAGTCCAGTAATGAGCATAGCATTACTAGACTGCTGTAAGGACAATTTTGTCATTATATGTTGTATATTGTTTCCTCCAAATGCCGTTTGTTGCAGAACTTGGAACACCAACATCAAACGAGTGACTTGTTCAACAAAATAGATCATTTCTGAAACCTAGAAAGAGGAAAAAAAGAATAATTAAATATAGTTCTATGATTTAGACAGGCTGTTGTGGTTTGAGATAGTCGTAAGAAGTAGGGATAATATCCTCTGGGAAGGACTCCTCGGGGCAAGTATAGAAATGTAGCAACAAAGCTATAGTTTACGGAGCATCTGGGAGTTATAAAATAAGCCATTCAACATTTATAAGACGCTTTAATTGGTATTGATTGAACTAATTAATTCAAAAATATAAATTTTACGCTCTCTTTAAATGAACAGAATCATAGCATTATATTGCAGTTTTATGACTATTAGATAGTGTAATAGACTCCTCAATAAATAGCTCACTGGTTCTGCTGTAGACTAATCTTCTTGGCAAGATCAAAGAATGTTTTATTTGATATAACGTGAAAGCACTATAATATCTTAAAATGTTTCCATTCGGTGGACAGATTAACCTGAGCTTGTATACAAAACAATAAACCTTTACCAAACTATTTCTATTACTAAAATTACCTAAATAAATACTAAAAGGTCTATAAAAATTCTCCAATCTCATTTGAAACAAAATTATCGTATTTAATGAACAAATTTGAAATGCACTACTAATTAACATGTTTAAAGTATATTGAATACAGTAAATTGGAAGATGTGAGCTTCAGAAATGTTTCACTTTTCATTTATTCAGTCATAACATCAAACAAAAACAAATTTTAAATTTCTTTTTATTTATGCTTTTTCGGCAAGTATGATTCAGGTCGGAATAGGATAGGGAAGGGATGAAAGAAGGAGTTGGTTAAATTCAAGGCGCTGCACCTGCACTTGCCTGGTGTGATTGATGAAAACACTGGAAAAACTCTGTCAGGATGATCGGCCGCTTGCATGGAACACAGGACATTGCGAATGCAAAGCCAATGCTCAACCAACTGAGTTGCGACCAGTCAGTTCGCTGTGAAAAATTTTCAGAAACACTTCTGTATAAACCCAGGTAATCTAACTGACTGTAAATTTCCAGTTACTTGTCTGATAAATCCAACTGCAACTCAGTTCTCAGGTGCTTGAAGAAAAAGGAAGAAGCCTCAAGTATGATTCGGACACGAGTCGTTTGGTGTCAAATCCAGCGTTTTACCGACTTGTCCAAGCTGCCAGTCATAAGTGAACAAAACATAAACGGTATATATAGTAAAAAATGCCTTCTCCGTACTCGGAAGGTATAAACTAAGAAGCAAGGTTTCTCAAGTGTCACACCCGGATTTGCTTGAAACTCCTGCAGTCGATAAAGACACAAAAGAAAGACATACGTATATTTTTATATCGGCCAACGTAAGGGTTCAAGGGATGTTCCCCCCCTAAATTGCGAACATAGAGCAATGAGACACCTTTTAGTAAGACCATAACTATCAATGCACACTGCGGATTTGCGTGAAATTCCTGCAGTAAACAAAGACATTAGAAGTAAGAAGTAAGTATATTTTATCTCAGCCAACGCGGTGGCTGTTATGATGTGACGTCATAGTTGATGACGTCATTTGGAAGTACTATATTTTCGTTTGAAGTTACCCGATCATTATTGTGATTGTCCTTGTCTTTTTCTTTTAAAAAATATTATAGCTACTTTTCAATTTTTCTTTTTCAGTTTATAATTTGATGACATTGTTTAAACTCAGACGTGATTATTGTAAACGACAAGCAGTTTCATCTTAAGATTTTAGATCAAGAAAGAATAGATTGATGCTGAAATATGGAGATCAATAATGATTTATTAAGACCAGGTTTAAATCAACTCACACCAAATTGACAGCATGTGTTTAAAACAGATAGTAGATGCACAAACAGAGACTGAGACTTAATCAAAGTTTAAATAATGATAATTATGAGACAGATAATTCGGAGGAGGATATAATAACGCAGATAACTGATTCTAAAGTTATAAAGTAAGTAATGATGATGAGATGAGTAAACAATTAACTTCAATTGAAGATAGACAAAAGCAACTATCTCTTTTAGTTTCTGCTTTCCCAAAAATATTAGATAAGTTGCTACAGAATGTAACAGCAGTAGAGACGTTTATGAAATATTGGCCAACAGATGTAACTACTAGTAAGGAAATGGCTGTAAAGGAAGCGGAATCATTTAAAGAAGGATATACAGTAAACGACTGCTCTAGTCCGCAATTGGAATCGGAGGTAGAAGGTGAAAAACTGCCAGAGGAGTCTTTACTTAGTAAACCTCAACGTCCAGCAAAATTGTGTAAGACAAATTGCAAGGACGTTACAAAACGGAGTAAGCTAGATATTTCTGACATAGAATACGAACGCAAATGAAACAGCTGGATTAGTAAATAATTGATTAGCACTTAAATTAATAAACTCTAATTTTGAAGTACATAGAGAAGAGCTACGTGGCTTAATTAATCAAGGCAGAACGGTGGACGCTAATAAGATCTTACAACTTATGTGATAAAGTTATGAGAGTACAGTTGCTTAATTAATGTCGAACAATGCTATAAAGTTGGCTAATGGTTATGGGTATCATATGGTTTTGAACCCTAGCCATCAATTTATTTTGGCACAAAACTTTCATTTTAATGCATTTCAATAAGGGTTAGACTATATTAAGCCTTAACTTGATGGATTATTGAGCTTTAAAATATAAGGAAGGAAGGGATAAGATGAGATTAAAAGCGAAAAGTTGATATTATTTTGCAACCTTATAAGATGAAGTTGAGACATACATGGCTTCTTCCAAATGAAGTTTCCCAGCTTTTGACAATGAGATAAGGTATTTTGAAATTTTGATTAGGGAAAACATTTTGTGGTGTTATGTGAAGAATATATTTTTTCAATGTGTCAATGTGTTTATGAATTGTTGTTTTGATCTTCTCGAACATCTATATGGTATCTAAGGTGTTATGATTAGATGCACCTATTGGTGCTACATCGGGATAATAGTTTGGAACTGAGAAAAGTGTTTTGATTAATGGAAGATTTTACAATAACAGTTATGATTTTACCTTCTCCATGGTGTTCTTGTTCATGAAGCCACTCAGCCTTCCGGTTCCTACGGAGAAGAGGTGGATGTTATTATGTGACGTCATAGTTCATGATATAGTTTGAAGGAATATCTTTTCGTTTGAAGCTGCCCGATCACTGTTGTGATTGTTCTTTTTTTTTAAGGAAGATTATAGCTACTTTTCAGTTTCTTTCAGTTTGATTATGATTTCAGTTATGGTTTGATAACATTGTTTAAACTCAGAAGTGATTATTATAAACGACAAACAGTTTCATCTTAAGATTTTAGATCAAGAAAGAATAGATTGATACTGGAGATGGTGGAGAAATGTGTAGATCAATAATGATTTACCTAGGTGGAAACAGGAGAACGTTTGATATGTAAGATTCTGTTAATAAAATGTTATGTGTCCAATTGTGAAATATAAGAAATGGGTCAATGGTTTATTACCAACAGAGAAGGGCCTAAGCTCTCGGATATTTTCTTCGGTCAATGGATATCTATGGTTGCAATAAATTGTTTCTTTGAATTAATTCGAGCGTTTTCGTGGTCCTGCTATTTTAGTAGGTTCAACAGTTATGACGACTGCATAACTCTGAACGGGACTGTAGATAGTTTGATCTATAGATATTCGTTCAATTACACATTCATTTAATTATAGTTTACCTTTTACTTTAGGGGCAAGCACACATTAGTTATCTATAGTGTATTTATGATTTTCAGGCTTCTGAACTGACCACCCACACCAAGATATCCCTTAGACGGGATCACTTTAGTGCATTGTGATTGCGCCCGCACTATAAATCCATTATGTTCGTGCTTTTGCTTGAATCATGTCCGATGCAGAGAAAAGTATGTACATTTTGCTTGTATAACAGGTTGTCATGATTCTGGTTAACGGACTGTAATTATTAGTGTGTTTTCAAAAAGCACAGTGAAAACCCCTAGTTTTAGAACTTCCGGCAGTGTTTTCTCAGGTTAGCCAATATATATCTCTTACTATCCACTGTATGAGATCCCGAGTCTGCATTTAGAGTTATGGTCTTCCTAAAATATATATCCTACGTTAGCACTTTACGGGGTGTTAACTCTTTCTGCCATCGCGTTGGTCGATATAAAATATACTTACGTCTTAATTCTCATTCCCTTATTCACTGCAGGAGTTTTACCCAAGTTCGCAATGCGCGTTGGTAGTTATGGCATTCTTAAAAGGTGTATCATTGCCTTATGTTCGCAATTTAGGGGGGGGTTTCCCCCTTCAACCCACACGTTGACCTATATAAAAAAAAAAGAATATCTTACATTTTGTTCCTTTATCGGCTGCAGGAGATCCAAGCAAATGCTGGTGTGACATTTTGAAACCCTTGCTTGTAAGCTACTCCTTCTACTTATGCTTAAATCACTTTTTATTTGTCACCTAGGGATCAGAATACCCATTGTTTGAAAATATATCTTATTTCTTGGAAAATAAGCGAACAAAATAGTTAGGGAGGGAGATGGTATTTACGGGCACACAACTTAAGCTTCGATATCTATCCTAATTGAGACGTAGGGTTGAAAGAAGGTGCGTTTTATCTGGATAGGCTTGCGATACGGAATAAATCCACTCCTGTCCACAGAAAACTATTGTCTAAATTTCTGAGCAAAAGAAAGTATGCTAACGTTCGTGCTGGAACAAAAGTAAAAATCAAGTTAAACTTAAA
>JAGDQP010046429.1:0-15305 GCA_022664845.1 Lepisma saccharinum
TATCTGGGGTTCAAACCCAAAGCTTTAGTTATGCAGCGTTTAATACACTTCAAATAATCTACTGACAAGGCAACGATAACCTTTTTCTACGAACAGTGAATATTGCAAAATCTCTCTCTCTAGGCCGCTAAGGAAAGTCATTACCACAATTTTAAGGTCAAATATCTGAGAAACAACCATGTCAATTTGGCACTCTAAACGTAACTGGCAATGCCAGAATTTACAAAAGAATTTAATTAGCATTTATAAAACCAAGAAAAGAATTGGCACTACAGTTAGCAAGGAAGAATTCGGCCGGAATTTTCAGTTTGGGAGGCTCCAAAGACCAAACTTTGGGGGATAAATGGAGTTTTGCTGGGTTTCTACCGATTTCTAACAGTTTGGGATGGTTAACAATTTGGAGATGTGAATGACTGCTATTATTTAAGATGTTTTGATCAAGTTAACATTTTTTATTTTTATTTGATTCAGAAGTGTTAGTTTGGCATATCAATCTGTTAGAGAGTGTTAGGTTGGTTTTGGATTTTATTCTCAGACATATACTATAATTCAGTCTAAACATGTAAATATAACTTATATTTTAGCACATGATCACACATGCAGTTAACATTTAAACGAAAATATATATCTATTCGTTATACAGAAATACGTTTTGTATTTTTCACTAAGATGAATCCATGTTGTTTATACCTTCTCATGGACTTAGATACGGGACACGGAGTTACTTCTAGCGATGCGAAATTGAAACCAGCACAAGCCATAAGTATCTGGCAGGAGTAATTGATTAAAAAAAACAACTAAACATCATGTTCCGTACAACACACACCCAGGCCTAGGCGAACCAATAAGACGAAAGTTAATCCCAATCATCCAGGCAAGATTAATCGAAAACAGGCGTCAAGTTGACCCAGCTTAATTGTATCGGGCAAGTCAATCCGTCTACCGTATTTACTTACATCCATGATACCTTTTAAACAACTGTTCCTTTCTTTTTTTCTTCCGTTTTCATTACTTTTGCTCAAACCAATAGATTTATGGCCGTGCATGGTTTTACGTTTTTATTACTTTGGCTTAAATCAATAGACTTATGATCGTTCATGATTTTATTTTTCTATTCCCATATTTTTAAATTTCCTATGATACATTTATTTTTACATTATAATAAATTAATTAAACAACAAAATAACAAATTGATTAATCAATGAATAGTCATTGAGGCCATTACTTATTTCCACAGCAAACAAATTAATGTTGCCAAACAAGCGTCACACCATACCTAAAATAATAATAATAATAATAATAATTAACTCTTAAATTGTAGTATTTTATCATAAAGTGTTGGTCTGGTTAGCATTCGAAGCTTTACACAATGATAATCCGTACACTGCAATCCGTACAGGCTGTGTTAATTCAACACTGTGGTATCCCCCAAGGGTAACCATCACTTTTTCGCCTTAAGTTAACACCGTTCGTTTTGTGATTTCGTTGATTCAGCACTGTAAAAGTGCTAGTATAACACCATCTATTATGTTTAATCAACACTGACAGCACATTCAATGCGTTCAACCACCGAAATCAATACCGTTTGTTGTTGTCTTGATTTAACACAAAAATGTGGTGGTTGCCTTGGGACAAGGAAAAGTTTTGGATTGCCACAGCCGTTTATTGTTGTGTAGTCTACGACTTTTACCACTGAACCACGGGCAGTGGTGTATTTGGGGATGGGTGTTCAAGGAATCAGGATTGTCTTTAAAATTCCGACTTCGGTAATAGTAGGTATATATATTTCAAACAAATAGACCCTTCCGCAAAAGCCCAGGACACAATCTAAAATCAATCTCTGGATATGTCCCTGATCACAACGGTACACTATGGACCAAATATAACTATCTGTTGTAGGAGAACAGCAAGCGACGCTTGCTGTTCTGTTTTTATGATTTTAAGAGTTTTAGCAACAAAAATCTTATATATCATTTTTTAAAAGTATATTTCACACCTGAAACAATAATTGGAAATAAATTTTCTTCTCTCTCTTAATATTGACCAATCTTTTTTCTTATTATCCCTTTTTTTTATAAAGATAAGTTTATGCAATAAAATGAAGATGTGTATAAAAATAAATACGTCTGTTGAAATCTCAAAGGCTACGTTGCATGCAAAAAAAGTTACATGGAAGACACGGGGATGTCAAGAGCTTCATATTTTCGTCGCATTTATTAGGAAAGAAAAAAAGAAGCAGCAAAACAGAAACTTTTCGATCGTATGAGAACTACACTGACTTTAAAAACGTTAACATGATATTATTTTACCAAACATCTATATATTCGTGGTCCTCTTTTACTCACTGGTATAACGATATTGTCTCAATCTTTATATCGCTTAATCCTTTTTTCTTTTTCTCACGATATGGTGTTCTTCAAACAATAATACACTGTTAAGTGCACACTCCATATAATTGTTCCATGTTACATAACTTGACTCCACCTTGTTTGCTGATATGAAAGAGACAGTCGTAAGTGATGGAATTGCTTTTTGAGAACGAGGAAAATTAACCTGGAGAAAATGTTTTTTCCACAGTGTCAAAGGTTACGCATCGAAAGGATTTCGGAAACAACTTCCCAACTGCATTGTTACTGTTAACACGAGTAATGTTCTGCATGGTGTAACAGGTATGAGAGAAAGCCTTCCTCGTAGAAGAACACCACCTACTATTTAAGTAGAATTCTGAAAATTTAGCATCAGAAGTTAGGTGGAAGTCGTCACCTCAGCAAATACAAAGAAACATTCGCATTAGAACAATATGAAGACGTTGGTGAGTAAGCTACTCTTTATTCCTTCTTCATAAGTGTGTATCGTTCGTTGAGAAGCTTTGCAAATGTCATCTTTGCTGTTGTGCTTCTTATGTTGAGCCTCCATTCGCAGATATGGAATAAATATTTTGTGTGTAAGGGACAACGTCCTTTGGTGCTCATTCTTCCGAAAAACTTATGGGGAAGGCATCGGTCACAGCCACGGAATTTGTTAGGAAACTGGTGAAAATCTTAAACAGGACGACCGCAAGTGGGTCTCGAACCTAAGTGCTGCCTCATTGCCGATCCGTAGTGCGCGACATTAGCTACTGGACTACAATATCTTAGTTCTTTTCGTATATTAAAATCATTTTACATAATGGAAATAGTGCTAGCAATCGAAATTAAAGTTTTAGTTCGCTAACTGCTTCTTCTACAACTAACAAGGAAATATTCTCCACTGTCAAGGCGTATACTGAAGAAAACAAGCGTTGTTGGAAAGAAAACATGAAATTTAGCAAAAACATCCTTTCGGGATAGTGGCCATGAGAACAGACCCTCGATCAGAACTTGCCAAGAGGTATTACTTCAGGCTGATCATTCTGACTGAGGTTTCTCTTAGTCTCATGAGACAAATGTCGAGGTGATACCTTCCGTATATCTTTTTCCACACACAGCTGAAGCCATAGGATCTGTGAAGCTCTGAAATATAAAATTTTAATTTCGAATTTTAAAAATTATTAAACAGGAATTAAACACTCTGATGAAACAAAAGGAAATACAGGTCAACAAATGAGTTTTACTCCCTTTCAGTTGTGGTTTTTCAACCGTTGCATATATACCTAAATGTCCACCTGTTCAACGGGGTTTTCCACATTTAGAATCGATGCATTCTTCAACGGCAAGAAGTAGACATAGAACTAGTAATCGCTATGGGACATCATCCCTCCTCACACATGTGATAGGTTCGTGTCTGTTATGTCCGTGAATGCAAGTTAAACAAACAGAAAGCCTAAAATAAAAAAAATAAAAAATGAAACATAATTTAGAAAATAGAAAATGCTTGAAAAATAAAATTGTGAGATATATCAATAATTTAGCAACAACCCCACAAAATTGTCGTACCAGGGAGTTTCCTAGTCTTCCTAGTTCTATATACGCCCCTGACTACACTAAAAAAAATTACTATCTTCTTCTGCTCACTCCTACTAACAAGTAGAATGATGTAATATCAAAATTATTGTGCAGTCACGACATATTCAACGAAGTTCGAGCACGCACTCATAGATGTCACCCCAAATTCTCCAAAATTAAATTGAGATTAGAGAACAAGAATAGTCACACAGAGCATTTTGTTTGACAGAACTTTGTTTACTTATTCAATGACGTTGAAACTTTAATGTTAGTCCTTCACAAACACTTGTCTCGATAGCAACTACTTATGAACATTCTCACTTTCAATAAACACAGTTATACAACAATGATATATAGTTTTATTTTACTTTTTAGGTGATATGTTGTTGTTAAGTAGTTCTGTATTTTTTTACAAGTAAGAATGCGTATATGTAGTGGCTATTGATATTGCAGTCAATTCAGCGAAAAACTAACATTAAATATCTCATGTTATTAAGTAAACCGAGTTCTCGCAGATAAAATACTCTGTGTAACTATTGGTACTTTGAAGTTACAATGATCTTAAGCTCATATGTTTTATCAGATTGTAGTTTAATAACGTATAGAAATTAGTGTTAGTGATTTCAAAAATAACAGCGAAGAAATTTTAAATCAATGTCAACCATAAATTCCTACAAAATAACAGATTGAAAAGGGTGAGTTCGGACTACAGCATTTATTTTCCAATAGAAAAATCTTATTATTATTTAAAAAAAAAAATGAAAGTTTTTTCCATACCTTACATAATTATGGAATTAAAAAGGGGGAATTAATCAAAATGTACTTTATTAAAGCGGGTAAGGTATAACCAATCAAATATAATTTTTTTGGATAAATATTATTCACATAATTACCTAAAACCAACAAGAAGTATTAACAAATGGTTAAGCATTCGACCACAAGATTATAAGACGACGTAAATTACTGACTTAAATGGTAACTTGAAGATATATTTAATTATTAACCGACAATTTCTACCTATCCCCTTTCCGCCCCTTTTTTTCAACATTATGGGTTATAGTAATGGAAGAATACGCGAGAAGAAACTCAGTTTTATTCAGACTTACGGTATTCGGATTTCCAAGATATTTGCTTCACAGAAATGTTATAGTGATTAAAAGAATAAAAACACCTGAGAAACAAGTATCAACAAAGATTTTCAGAGGATTGTTACAATTCACCTACCTTTCTTGTGCTATTTTTGAAGATAAAGTAGAATTAATAAGTACTTGACTACTTGCCTATTTTGGTAATAAGTCTTTATAACAAGATAGAAGTAAATCCTTCAATATGAAATAGCAAGATTGAAGGTTCGAGTCCCGCCAGGGACATGAATATTTGTGGATTGTAACAAGCATTGTATTCATTTAATCGTGACAGGCCGAAGTCAAGTTACTAAAATGGTCCATTCAAAATAAAGTTTACCAATATGTTTCTATATGAAATATTATTTTAAGGAAGAAACGTTTAAATGTGATTCTGTACTTTGTAAACTATGAACCTCGTAAATATTATCATCTTTTAGGAAAGGAACCATGAATAATTTTAAAATAATTTGTTTTCCAGATATGCCTTTGTCTTCTGTCAATAGCTGCAGTCTCTTCCAACGATTTACAAGGAAGTCACCTAGCAGTAAAAAGGCAGCTGCTTGATTTAGGTTATGGTGGCTATAATGGAGGCTACGGCGGAGGGGGCTACGCACATGGTTACGCACATGGCTACGCAGGTGGTTACAGCAACTACGGTTACGCAAGTCCTCACCACCACCACCATCAAGCCCCTCTCCATACAGTGGCAATAGCAAAACCTGTGCCATATCCAATACCGCATCCAGTGGCAGTACCACTTGAGAGACACGTGCCGTATCCAGTCCCTCATCCCATTCCAGTAGCCATTCCTAAGCCATATGCTGTACTTGTCCCTAAACCATATCCTGTACTTGTACCCAAGGCTATTCCTTACCCTGTCGCGAAACCAGTTCCAGTTCCAGTGACGAAACATGTACCTGTTCCAGTTCCAAAACCTTACGGAATACCAGTGCCTCATCCATATCCAGTAGCTATTCCTAAAGCTGTGCCGGTACCTGTTCCAAAACCAGTCATTGTACACAAACCTGTGCCTATTCTAGCTCATCACGGTCATCATCACCAACAACACCACGGACACAGTAGTCATCACGGACATGGGTATGGACATGGTGACTATCATTGAAGAATCACAGCTGTGAAGTCAAATTTAAGGTAAACAGTCAATATCAAATTAGTGTCAAAATAATCCACAATCTAGAGCGGTTATGTTCGTAGCATCAATAATAGGACAATGATGAAGTTTGCAGCAGTTTTTTTTGTGGGGGAGGGTCTTATTTAATAATATTCGTATGCATGAATGTAGTTAAAATAAGTTGTACAAATGTTAATAGCTTACTTAATATCTAACAAAATAAGGGAATATATGTTAGGGTGGTATTGGAGCACAGGTAATTGTTCTTGTCAAGTTATTAGAATAACAGGAACATCACTAATCTGATCCTTTGAAGCAGTACATGAATGAATGAATTTGATATTAAAATGATGTAGATTTGTTCCCAACCTTTCGTCAATTACATATTTCTTAGTAGCCCGAGCGAACGCTTTCCTGCTCTATGTAGTGGCGTGATAGCACCAAATTGTTTAAGTTAGGGATTCCCCACCGTTCACCAAAATATCAAAGCAAGTGAACTGAGCCTACGGAGCACATTTTCCATTCTGTGTTAGAAAATGGCTATTGCACAGTGTTTTCTTTTTCGGATAGTGTCTCCATTAATAATGATTCTACAACCAAAGTTTGGATTGCCTTTTTAGTTGTTTCTCCTCTATTCCTAATTACTTTTCGCGTATTCCTGAAGAACCTATCACGCACCTCCGGGGTACGCGTGTCACCGGTTGAGAACCGATGGTAGACACATAATGCTTTGAAAATGATTATAGATAAATATCACACATGGGTTTTTTATCACCTTAGCTGTAAATACCTAAAGGAGGTAAATTAATTCAACTGTATTCAGTGAATTTCTCATTCACAAGCAAGTAGTACATATTTTGTTTTTGTTTTATCAGCTGCTTTTATAAAACATAAAGAAAACTATCCATATTGACAGATGGTTGACTTTATTATATTTATCTCTCTTGTCAGAAAGGCGAATTTATTACAATGACCGATTTCTCAGTTATCTAGGCATGGAAGAAATCCATGTCTAGAATTTTAGCACATGCAGGAAAGATGTTTCCATTTGAAATATTAGTACCCGTCTCAGACAACAGATGGTAGAAGTACGTTTATAAAATCACATATTTTGTGCTACCATCTATTGTCAGAGCGAGGCACTAAGTGATGTTCGCGATGCAAGAATCATAATCAAAACAGAACTGAAGCTTAATTCACTTGAAGAATTATGTTGTCTGGTTGTTAACAAGTTGATTACACTAGTTTCCCCAAAGATTAATCTAACTTTCAACCTTGAATCGTAAGTCGAGAAAGAAACGACTGGAAGGATTAAATAGGACAAGCACGTCACAAGGAAGGACATTGATTTTCCATTGGAGTACCGGTACTAATTATTAAGTTTTCGAAGCCACCGTAGGAAAAACCTCTTAGTTGTGTACTTTATTATAATGCAGTTTGATCAACAGTCCTTGAAAATTATCAGTTAACCAAAGTTTAGCTTGAGGAAATTTAACTAGAGCTAAGATTACTACTAGTTTTGAAATTTAAACAACGGTCACCTTCGTTTAGCTTATTGCGTTGTAATTGGTACTTCTGTGCTTGACGAAATTAATGAAATCATAAATTCTAATTGAAGACCTGAATTGAAAAAACATCCCAAGTCCACCGGAGAATATTTTTCACGGAGGAACGAGAAACCGTCCAAGATCTTTGTATGTTGTTATATTCAGCGGAAAATATTTTGTAATAAAAAAGGGTTATCTTATAGTCCTTGGAACATAGATACCGATGAACAGAAAAAATGAAAATAAGAAAAAAGTGGACTAGGGATGTTTTTCAATTCAGGTCTTCTATTTTACTTGATAATTAAAATGAGTAAAAGCACATAGACTAAAAGAAATCAATGGTATTTTCAAGAAACAAGCCACATGCCCAGGTCCTCAAAATCGTATGTTTAAGTACATGCTAATTGAATTTATGTGTAGGCCTTCTGGGATCTTTGGCCAAGGGCAGGAGGATTAGGTAGAGGATGGCGACGGTATCAGCCAGGGCCTTACTTAAGGTACCATCCCGGCATTCGTCTGGTGAAGCTGACGAAAATATGTATGTTTTCTTCGTAATGTTGTAGTTACTGCTACAATACTTAACTTATTCGTTATTCTACTGTTTACTGGGTTTTTACAAACGCCTGCTTTTTGAAAGTTATTTTATATTCCTTCACTGTTTGATAATATTCATTAATTTTTTTAATAAGAACAAAGAACGTTTTATGAGCTTACAAAGAAGGTTGCTAAGGCTATTTCAATTAAATCACTGATTAGTAGGATCCTTTAAAATTAGAAAATGTAAGTTATGACATGAAATGTAAACAATTAACTAATATTTTATATAAGGAAAGGCTAGATTTAAGAACAAAAAGTACTTGGATATTAACAGCCGTATTCAGAAACGTTTTCTGGAGTAACTATCGCTGTACTAGAGAGTGATTAATGATGTTAAAAGGTTGTTAATCACTCGTTAGTACTTCGCTAATCACTCCAAGAAAAGTTTCTGAATAAAAAGAAACCATAGCGCTACTAATTAATTTTTACTCCCTTTCTTCCTCAGGTATCAAACGCACTTGATTGACTAACGAATAGCAAGGAAAGAATTCAATTTGTATTTTAATAGTTATTATTGTATTAATATTTATTTTTTATTTAAATAATAAACTATTTTATTATTTGTAATAACGTATTTCATTCATCTTTTCAATGCCAACCTCTTACAAGCATTCAATGTAGTTCACAATATGCACGGCAGAAGTGTGTTAACCAAGTGGAAAGTACTGCCATCTACCGCACGATACGTGAACTTTCTGAACCTAGTGAGAATGTTGGCAGTAATGTTTGATATCGACGACTGGCGGGGGAAACGAGACGATTTGAGTAGTTAGTTTCGAAAATTCTTACGAAGTTTGTTATCCAAAGACGAAATGTAAAACATAAACTTTGGAGGAGTTGTGACGAATGTCGAATTGAAATGCGTTGAGTCCATAGTAAATATTTTCAGGAAGGTGATAGAACTAATACATCCCATGTTTTCACGATTCTCAAAACAGTCTGCGGTCCATATACAGTGTGTTTTAAAATTACACCGACAAACTTTTCTGGAGGTGATCCCTCACATCAAAACAGGGCGAAAGGATCACTCTGACAAATTTTCGAAATGTGCAAAGTTTCGGAGCCACAGGCTGTCGAAAGCGTAGGAAAATAAACTTAAGAGCTTCATATTTTTAACACCACGAACAGTAAAGCTCGTGCGGCATGGTACCGTCAAAAGCTTTAAATCTACGCTATTAAAAAAAAAATTTAAAAAAATGAATATTTCAAAATTGTGCGCAACGTATTTTCCAAAGGAAGTAGGAGATTCCGAAATATTTCTGAAGTAGATATAATTCGAAATGAGCATGAATTAAACTACTTCCTTGTAAGTAAAGAAGACATACGTCATCCCGAGCATTGATAACAATTAAATAAAAATTTTGATGAAATTATGCAATTCTTACTCCTGCTTGTTATGCAAAGATGCATTTTGTTTAGAAAATCTTCCAGTATATAGAAGCTACTTGAGATATCGACTTGGCGCAAACTAATTGTTGTTGTCTGTAGGAAAACCGTCCCATTCATGCACATTTCGACCCATTTTTACTTTAGAGAATTCCTGGGATTCATCTAATTCCTTTGGGAAATCCCTGGTTGAGGAATTTTGAAATATGCGTTTTTGGATAGTGCAGATTTAATGTCTTTGACAGTACCATGTCGCATCAGCTCTATTGTTCGTGGTGTTAGAAATGTGAAGCTCTTAAATACACATTTCTACTCTTTCGGTACCTCCGAAACGATGCACATTTCGAATATTTGTTAGAGAAATTTGCGTCTTGTTTTGATGTGAGGAATCAACTTCAGAAGTTCGTTGCTGTAATTTTAAAACATGGTGTATCATAATGTATACGGAGATAGCACAAAAAAATTCCTTTTAAATATTAGGTACCTCTGCAAGTGATATTTGACGCTCTACCACTGAGTGACGGCGGCTCGGTATCGAGAAACTACATGTTACAAAAATTGATATGCCTATTTATATCACTTTATATTGATATTCCCCTCCATGTTTAAATAATGCCCATTTCTTCTTCCAAACAATAACATTCTCGTTCACTTCCCTTCAATAGCAGCTCTCACACTACTTACCTAAGACATTAAAGATTGCTGTAAAACAACAACCTCTAAAGATAGATGGAAGCACTATATCTGGATGCCTCTAATGTGGTTTTTCGCTGCATGAAATTTCATTGAAGCTCGTACAAATTCAAGCCTAGAGAATTCAAACTTTCAGAGCAGAAAATTCATTACAATGCCGATTTTTTATTTTCGTTTTTCTTTATTAATGAAATTCGTTTATAGTTATAATGAATATTTAAACTTATAACAATGGAGCTCTTTATACAATGAACAAGAAAGGAAATAAAAATCGGCAAGGATAAAGTAAAGATTTCAATTTATATTATTGAAATTTCGTGCAATCGAAAAGAATACTTCAGAGACATACGGAGCCTTCTAGCTTTAGATATCATGGCTTTACTCTACCTTAACATAGAACCGCAGCATAGGGTTATATCTCTACTTATTTCCTATACTCTTCTTCAGTGCAGTGTCAACATCAGTCTTGTTCGCTTAAGTAACTCCAAGTTAGAGGGATAAAAAACGGGCCTCCAGTATGGTCTCAAAATTAACACCACTGTTTCCAAGCCAACACTAGTGTTTCTATAGATCTGCAAAGATGAATGTTAGTTCCCTTTTTCATATTGACAATAAGCTTAAACGTTTACAAAGTTTCTCCAGATATAAAATCTTTGATCACAAGTATACTAAAACGTGATGATGATGATGATGGGTGTTTTGCCCAAAGGCAGGTCCTGACAAGACCCGTATTAAGGGCGGAGCGGTTGGAGCAATTGCTCCATGGTCCCGCGACTAAGGGGGCCCCAAAGACTTGTTAAAAGTTACTAAAAAAACAACATTTCAGCATAAAAGTAAAAAAAAAAAAAAAATGACATGACACTCCTATATATTTAAAGACCTTTTTGAAAATGTTGAGAGAGTGCCGCCATCATAAAGATAACGTAACATTTTTTCATGATGGGGCCCCATGTATTTTCCCGCGCCAGGGCCCCCAATGGTCTTAATCCGAATGTCCCTGGACAAGGCGAACCGAACCGTTGGAAATTTTCCATTCTCTTTCATTACATGAAAACGTCCTAAGGACGATACCTACAGTTTGAACTGGGTTTCGAACCACTTGTATTCGAACTGGGAATCGAACCTGGGATCTCTTGTTAAAAAGACAGTAAGCGTTACCACTCACGGGATTTTTACATGTTTTAACGTGAAACCTACTCCTCCATTCAACAATATAAATAAATAAAACCTCGCTAGCAGTGGAAGATAGACCAAGAGAAATAGCAGTTCTCGTTCAAGGTCGTCTCTAAAGGAACCGCTCAGCTCAAAGAATAGGTTTCTCCTAACGAAGGAAGAATAACATTTAAACAACAACTGAAGCATTGAACTTTCCTGTAACAGAGGAGACCTAACCTGGTAGTGACCAATCCACTACACAAGCAGGTAACTCATAAGGGGATATTAATAAATGACACACGAACTGGAAAGTGGATAGCAATAACTTTAAGACATCGTAAGGATGAAGCGCTAATAAGAGTTTTAACAGTCATGGACCTCTGTTTACTCACAGATCAAAGCATTTGACGACTGCTCTACCACTCGATAACAGCAGACACTAATAATTGAAATAGACTTAGAGACGTAGAGAGCATTAAATCTTTAGCATGCGATTATCAGATTAAAGTTTCAATATAATCTTAACTTCCATAGACATCATAAAAAAGTAGAAAATATCAATGCTTAGAGGGAAAGTGGACATAATATGCATCAACTTAAAAGGGGAAAACCCATTAAATTGCACTCGAAGAAATACTTGAGCTTGAGTAGCAAAAATACTTGAATAAGCCACAAAGAGTTTGAAGTATACAAACTGTAGTTCACCCCAATATTCTAACTTGAAGAAATTAGATCATGGGCAAAACTTAGTCTTAAATATTGAATAAAATAGTGTTAATAGCATTAAACCGACGATGTAAAATAGTAAACGGTGTATTTAGATATATATTTAATTTAGTATCGAGCACCGGGAACTGTAATATAACGTACAGCATAACCTTCACAACTGGAAATATTCGCCGTCTTCGAGAAAGAATAGAAAATATGTAATTATGTAACGATATTAGTGTGCTTCAAGGAATCTACCTGGCACTCAAGACCCCTAATAACATCAAAAGGAACACCATCGATTTCGCACCTAGAGAACTAGTTATCCCGACAGGAGCAGAAACACACATTTAACTCTATAAAGAACGTTTCACTTCAACGACATGCTATAGGAGGTAAATATATCTTTATTTTTCAACAACGAACCTCGTTTAAGTTCCAACCGAAACCCCTCCAACTCGCTTTCAACTGGGAGACACCGACATAACCCCAGTGGTTCAAGGTCACTGCAGTTCAACAGTAACAAATAATGTACATGGACGAGAAAACCAATAAATAAATATCCAAAATTTTCGACGAAAACATCGTTCTGACACAAGATACATGCAAAGACCGTGGAGTAACTAAATTAAAGTTTTTAATTTTTTTCACGTAAAATAATCTGTAAATATTATTTGAATAAAATAACTTCATTATAAAGTTTATTTGCACTTTACTAAGCTTCATGAGACAGATCGAGTTGCTCTACATACAATACTTGACATAATAAAAGCAACAAGTTATTTTAGCTACTGTTATTTATTTTTCTAAAAATATAATAATTTTTGATGATTATAAACAGCGAAATTGATTTCAATGGATTTCTCTTTTATAACTTGTTATTCTGTTTATAATCAAGGTTCATTAGCTTTTTCAAAATGACAAAAATACGAACTGCCTAAAAGGCTATCGGAGTTATGTACCTTACATTTCATAGCAGGAAAAAATATATACTTTTAATTGTGATAGTCTGAAATTTTGTATGCTCTCTACAATCTTAATTCACAAATTTACGTTCATTTCAGAGAAAGATTTCAAAGAAGAAAAATATATAATTGTTAACGAATGAAACATTTCACAGATTAAAAGAGTATGGATATTCAGTTGAACGACAAGAATCAATTTCTGAACCCGCAACTCAACTAAGGTATCATATAAGATAGAGCAAATCTGTTACGTGGTTTAAAGAAACACCAGTCGTAAGCTTTTCATGGGCCATTCTACAGTTTAAGTATTACACAAAAGTACCTACGATACAGAGCAGCAAATATTTAAAACATTTACTGTCATTCTATTACAAGAGTACAAGGAATTTCCAAGCTAGATTTCTGAAAAATATGTGAATCTTATTCAAGGTCAAACAGTAATAATACTTCAGTTACGAAAATTGCTGTTACTAATGATGAACATTCTTTTCTGGCCCAGATTTAAACATCTTCCAAGTTTCAGAATCGCTTAGGCTGAAATGAACGCAAGAACGACATAAGAATATACAAGATTTAGTACCAAAAGTACTACTTCACGGAGTAGGTAAACGTAATCTAACCCCGGCAAAATACATAGTAAAAGAGAGCTTAGAAACTAGGTAAATATTTAAACCTTTAACGTGAAATAAGTGAAAATTGTTTCTCTAAATAAGAAAACAGTAAGAATGAAAGAAAACATGATAATTAGCGAGTAAGGGAAATCTTTTCAGATTAATGTACTTGATTATGCGACATACTTGAGCACTGATAGACACATGCTACCGTATCAACTGACCTAGAAATAATTTTTGCACTAAAAATTCAATTAAGAACACTGAAGTATATATATTTTAAAGGATTTCAGAAAATTTCCGATTTCTCTGTTAAAAAAATCAGTTATTTAGCAAACGTAGACAAACAAACTATTCTTCAGCGAATGTAATTTTACTAAAAGTTCGAATCTCTGTAGTTCAAACTGACATTGCAAAACTTGCACTGATGGAGGATGCGAAAACTTCGTTGAAGAAATTTTAATTTACAGCCTTTGATCAGTCGTAACGAAGCATGCAGATACCTCTAAAAAAAAATTAATCATAGCATATAATTTACCTGCGGGTTAATATCATAAATTGTCAAGCATTATTTTACAAAAAAAAACTTATTGCTGACTTTTCGACGTTTAGTAACTCTTTCCTTTCAATGAAGAATCCATAACGAGATCCGTCTTGCGAACGGCGAACAACCCCGTGGAACAAAACACCAATAATGATTTGTATTTTCTTCTTCAATCCATAAACAAAATACAGTCCAAAAAGTGGAAACATTTGTATTTGCATGAAAAGCAGACTTCTATGGAAAGATGAAAGTAAGACTAAAGGTTGAAAGCTTCAGAGAAACTCAACGTATTGTTTAATAAGAACAAAATGGTACGGTCCTCTTGCATAAGTATTTTAAAACAACAAACTTAAATTAAAAGAAAGAACAACAAAGAAGAAAGAGCAAACAAAATAAATAAATAATTAAAAGCTAAATCATAGTAGGCATCAGCAATGTATTTACTTTTTTCTTACTTATTGAAGCTTAGCAAAACCTCTAGCAATTGAAGAACTCTCTAGCGAGCAACAAATCAATGTACCTTCAATATATTCAGATCATCAAACCTAAATACATTGAAGTGAAGCTTCAGTCTATCCCAGCGTTGATTTTGCATTCCAAAGGCCCTAGACCACGCAGCCGTAGCTCAGTGCTAGAGCATTGACGTAGAATTCCAGAAGTGGTGGGTTCGATCCAGCGGCCGAATATCCTGATTGAGCTTTTCCCAGGATTTTCCTCAGTCAGACCAGGCAAATTCCGGGATGACATCTCCAACATAGGCCGACATCTTTCCGAATCCTTTCCCCTTTTCTATCCCTGCCTGATCCTTAGATGCCTAAAGGCTATAAATGAAAAAAATCAAATTCCAACGGTCCTGGTTTCGATCCCAACAACCGATCATTCTGAGGGTTCTCCACATTATTTCCTCAGTCACACCA
>JAGDQP010046430.1:0-15305 GCA_022664845.1 Lepisma saccharinum
TATCGGTCTATACGATTTTGGGTTAAATTTATCCTTATCATCTCCTTTAAGGAATATTATAAGGTTGGCCTTTTTCCATGATACCGGAAATTTTACTTGTTGGATGCATTCACTGAATAATTTAGTTAAATAAGGTGTCCATAATTGTTGATTATTTTTGAAGATCTCATTTTTTATTTGATCTGGTCCCGGAGCTTTTCTTGTTTATAGTTTCCTTAATATATCCGCTACTTGATCGTTTGAAACAATTATTTCATCGCGATTTTCATTATCATAGTCTGGGTGTTTTTTTGCTTCATTTCTTGCTTTGTTGTTGTCCTCGTTGTCGTCCTCAATATGGTCATCAGAGAATAGTTTTTGATACAGCAATTCTATTGTATTTTTCCAATTAGTAGTAAAGTTGTCTTGGTCATCTTTAAGTGTGTTTAGAGATCCCTTGGTTTTGACTTTTCTAATTATAATTTTGTACGGCACACCCCATATATCTAAGCTTAGATTCTTTTCTACAAACTTTTTCCAGGTTTTCTTCTTTGTCTCTCTCAGCACCTTCTCGAATTGTTGTTTTCTGTATTTCTGCAGCCTTACAGCTCTCAAAATGTGATCCCCCGCCGCTCTGTAGGTCTTCCTGCTCGCCTTCATTCTTCGTTTTAATTTATTAAGGCTATCCGTCCAAAAAGGTGTTCCTTTTTATTCCTCTGTTTCATTTTGGGCGCTGAACTTCTTATTGCTGTCCATATTGCATCTTCTAGATTAGTTGTCAGTTCCATCAGATTACAATTATGTTCAATTTGCGGAAGTTTCAATTTTTCCACAAATTTCTGATTATTTATTTTACTAATGTTATACTTGGTGTTATTTCCTTCATTTTCATCTTCTCCATCAGTTTCATTTCTGTTGAATTCTATATTAAAGCGGACGACATTGTGGGCACTAGTAGTTGCGCAGTCATGAACAATCCAGTTAAATATACAATTTGAAATATCTCCCCTAGACAGTGTAACGTCTATGTTTGATTCCGTTCCGACTCTGCCTCTAAAGGTAGGTGGTTGTCCCTCTCTGTTTAAGACCACAAGGTTATGTTGTTCTATAACTCTTCGAACATCTCTACGTTGTCATCTGTATCACGGCAGTGCCAGAGTGAAGACTTAGCGTTAAAATCCCCCAAAATAATTATATCCTTATACAAAAATCCAAGTAATATGTCTTCTATCTTTTGGACGACGATCTCCCTTGGGATGGAGAATTGACCATATACATTCACAATTGTTATTTTATGTTTTCCCCTTGCTATATCGACACAGAGCGTCCATTTATCCGCATATTTTAGGTGTACGAGTGTATTTATTTGCCGATTAAAAATCACCACCGCAACCATTGGATTCGGATCCTCAGGCAGTATTGTTACAGCACTCAGTGGCATATTGATCAGTTTTCTTTTGTAGGTATATGGCTCCTGCATACATGCTATGTCCACCTCTTCCTTTTCGCAAAATTGCTAATTTCTGCTGTTGCTAATTTAGATATATCCAAATTAATTTGGGCTACTTTGAAGATGATTATGGTTGTCGAGTGTGAACATAGCAGGCGGGAAACTTTTCCGCTGGACTGAAGACTATCCTTCCATATGCCATAACAAATTGCCTGTAGACATTATTCGTGTGGATAGATTTATTCCTCCTCTCGAAGATTTTATCAATTAATGTAAGCAAATCTTGTGGATCGCTGGTAATTCCATTGGCCCTAAGGTTAATCTTATCAACCTCCTCAATTATAGGGAAGGTTATTGTTTTTCCAGATGGAAGTAGATTTCTAATAATTATTCGTAATGCCGCTGTCAGCATCAAAGGTTTTCCAATTTTTATTAAATTGTAATTTAGGTTAAGATTCTCGTAAAACATGTTTGGATTAAAGCAAGTCTCCTTTTTGTTTTCTATCGAAATTTGTACTACAGCTTGGCTTTCTTCATTTCTGGTTCTCCAATCGTTTTGATCTTGCGTGTCTTCCATCTCGATGTCTTCTGTGTCTTGATTAATATTCTTTATTCCTTTTCTCTTGTACAGTCTCGGTATCCAAGATTTCCAGTTCTTGTTTTGCTTCTTCGAGTTATGTTTCCCAGCTGTTGATGATCCTTCTATCAACTCTGTGTTCTGTTTTTTCTTTATTTCTTCCAATTCTTCTCTTGAAGGATCCATATTTGCCTTTTCCTCTTCATCCCTGTTTTCAATGTTCTTGGATGTGTCATTTTTTAATTCATCTAATGTCTTGTTGATGGTTCTGAACGAGGCCCCCGAGATACTCTAACAGGCGTGGATATAAAGCCAAAAACCCTCGCGTGACGTAGGAAGGCTGGGCTCATGGTTGCGGTTGCCGCTTTCACTAAAAGAAGAAAAAGCGTGTGTGACTGTCACTTTTTGTGGTAGTGTGAGTTCATTCAGAGTTGTGTTCTTAATTTAACATCAGTGAGTCGTAATAGCACAATTGTTCCAAAAAGGAGGTTTAAATTGTTTCTATAAAATACTTGTTTCTTAATAGGTGGTCAAAATTTGAATCTTAATAGGTGATGCTAATTAGTCCTTTAAAAACTTTCGAGCGTAGCATAGAAGCAGCACTGTTGAGAGATAAACTAGTTCAAGCATCTGTTATAAGAGCAGTATTCTAAAGATATGTATGATAAAATATGATAAGATAAAATGAGGTTAGTAGCTGCAACAGCAAGATACGTATGAGAACTATCAATTGCATAATAAGTGTTTTCAAGAGCAGGTTAATTTATCTTTGCAAAAGGTCTGAGGTATACGACACATTAGTTTGAGTTTAATCTTTTTTTTTAAATAATCCAGCAGCACTTAAACGCGCATAAGAATTTCCGCTATCCTATTCCTCCCTCATTCTGATTACTTGAGACAATTTCAGGTCATTGAACTTCGAATCCAAAAGAATGGAAACCTTGTCAGATTCTCATATTAAGTTATTAAGTGAGAAACTTAGCTCGCTCCAAGAACATGAAAAATACGTAGATTTAGTTTTGGACAAAATATAGGAAAACGGTAGCTTATAAAGAGGTAGTGTTCAGGACTTACTGACAAAATGAAAGAAGTAACTACAATGTAAACACTGGTCATCGTTGTTGTCAAATATTAAGAATGTAGTTGCACATTTCCCTTAAAAAATTAAATCCTAACATGATTTATGAACAAACAGTAGTTGCAATAGAAATTTTAAGTAACTATGTTTCACGTCATTGCTTTCATATGTGCCAGTAATAGAGTCAACAGAAATATGTTTCAAAAACTATGCAACGAGTCATTTAATTTCAGCTTTTAAAAATATGACCTGGATGAAGATATTTTTTTCTTTTATTTGACACTGTTCAGTTGATAAAATCCATCTGTAATAATTGGTTAAACCAGAACGATGTAGATCATAGTTTATTATACCTGAGCCTGCCTTGTGTACTTATGACAGTAGTTCAAGTACTTCAAGTCTTGATAAGGTTTCCACAAGCATTTTTCTCTGGGTGGCTTTTTAATTGCGAATATGACCGCGCGCACTCGCAATTTTAAAATCACCATGATAAAAAAAAATGAAACATACTCTATTTCAGAGGTGGTAGAATTATCGCTTGCAGAAATACAACACATGTGTTTAAACCTCTCCGCGCGCACTTGCAAGTAAATAGCTTAAGTAACCTCAGAAGGAAGTAGTTACACATAATTACACAGTAAGAAGTAATTTATCTAGAAGTACGGTAGTGTGTTTTGCAACAAAAGTATGTAATCATTCATTTTTAATGTATTCATATTTGAAGTAAAAAAGACCAGAAAGTAGATAGACAAAATGGAGAAAGGTGGAAGTGATATCTTGAAATAAGAAATGTATATATTGTAAACTTTATTTTTATATGGTTATATTTTGTGTTCAAACATAGAGTGCGAAAGCTAACAATTTCAGTGATTTTTTAATCAAGTGATTTTTCTCTCTCTCAATCTTTTAATCGCCAGTGTGCGCGCACACTCCTCTCTCTCTCTCTCTCTCTCTCTCTGTCTGTCTGGCTCTCTAAAGAAAAGAACGTAATATAGTGAAAATAGCAGCTACTCTCCCACGAAAACTTCTCCATCCATCTTCTTTAGAGAGGAAAAATGACGGGTGCCGTGCCGTTTCAGTTCAACTATTAATGGTATTGGAAATATCAAGATATGAAGTTCATTTTCCCACGTTTTCGACAGCATACAGCGCCGAAACACCCGCACATTTGTGCACCCTAGATGGTAGGGGTGTTCGGAAGTGCGAAGTCGATTCCGACATTTCACCCAGCCTGACCCTTAGATGCTCAAAAGGCCAAAAATAAAATTCAACCTGACATTCCGGTATTCCGAAAGTCCGACGTTCCGAAATTCCTACTTTCGGAATTCTAATTCCGGAATGCTATTTTCCATTTCGGAATTCCAAACACCCCCTACTTATTTTCTTATTTTCAAGTCAGGAATCTCATGAGGCGGTTTTGTCGGTGTTATTTTGCAACACTCTGGCGTGTGTGTATGTGTGTGTGTGTGTGTGGAGGAGTGGGAGGGGGATTCCCAAGTCCATAGATTTAATGTCTTATTCAAATCCACTTTAAAGTTTTCTCTACTTGATTTTATGTGTATAAAGCCACATCCATACCTGTTGGTCGAAAAATATATTTTCAGGAAATCATTATGTTGAATTTCTATCTCTTCTTGCTTCATTTCTTCTAACTCAAATACATCATGGGATAATGCCACTATCTGCGCGAATCCTCTGAGAAATGTGCTAAGTTCGGGGTTAATAAAATGAAGAACAACCTGATTGCTATCTTCTAGGTCAATGTGTCCCAGCCTTATCGTGAAGTAATTCTCTGTTGATTTCGTATAACTGTTGGTTAACCAATTGTTGATAAATTCATTTTTTTTTATTTTTGTTAAATTCCATTAGTCTAACCAGATTCCTTTTAATTTTACACGGGGGAGCTTTTTTCTTTGTTTATTATCCTGGTCCTCGGCCTGATTTGGACTAAGATCCATAGTCAAACCTATCAATCATCCTTTTGAGGCTTAATTTATATTGGGGACATTCATTTTGTTTACCCCCGCATTTCTTACCCATCGAAAAGCAAGGCACACAAACCTTTCTGTCTCTTTGCAGTTGTTTTTCTTGTGGGTTTTGTCGCCACAATTTCCACATCGTGAATCGTTTTTGCAATGATTTGCTGCATGCCCGTAGTCAAAACATTTTAGGCAAGTTGAGACCACCTCTATCTTTAATCTTTAATGTTGGTCAGTTCGTACCCTATATAAATTTTCAGATTGTGTATTAATATTTGCCTAACCTGTCTAGGTACCTCAATCACAAGATGATATCGATCCTGTCCTCTAGGGCCCATTTTGAATCATGGTTTTATTAATTGACGTTGTTCATCAGTGATATCTTGTAGGTTTCTAACCTGCAATTCTTCCGCCGCTTCTGCTTCTTTCATCTCCGTCGGAATGCTGTAGATTATCATCATCGGGTTCCTCTTTTCGCATCTATTCGTCATATCGAAATTCTGCTTCATGTTTGGATGATTTAAGAGTTTTTCCTCATCCAAAGTAGTTGTCATCTGTAGTAGAATCGCGGTTTTTGTTTAGATCATTTGGAAATTGATTTTGTCTTGTCTCTGTATAGACTTAGTTATCCTCATTCTTGTATCTTTCAGCGATTCTCCTTGTTTTGGTTTAATCATTATCGTGGGTTTGGTGTTTCTTTTGGTAGACTCTATATCAGCTTGGTTTTCTCCGGAATTTTAGTATTATCCTTTCTTAACATTTCTGCAAAAGTCACCATTGGTGTCTGAGTCGGTGCTTCCTTTGCCGCTCTTAGATTACCGTTTTCCATATATAACTTGCGTATCTCTTCTTCTTGCAGAGTTAACTTTTCTTCCGTCTCGATTCTTCTTCTTTCAATCTGCTTCCAACTCCTTTATTTTTACAGAACCATGTATTGCGTCTTCCTTCAGTTCGTTAATTGTCAGCTCATATTTCTCCACTTCCCGTTCCCTTTTCTCAACTTTTGTTTGCCATATTACTAATTTAGTTTCAAATTCTTTCAACCGGTTGTTTTCTCTTTCCAATTTCTCTCTGGTTTTCTCTAACTCTTCTAATCTTCCTTCCAGATATGCATTTCTTATTTTAAGCTCTTCATTTTCCTTTTCCTGTTTGTATCTTTTGACTCTTTCTTCTTCTTCCGGCGTTCTCATTCTCTTTTTGGATGCTACTTCATCCAGCTCAGGCTGGGCATCCATCTCCTCTCCTTCTGGATCCACGAGTCCTTTCCCTACTGATTTCAATGATTTGGGAGTTTTTTGTTGTAGCTTCTCCCACTCAGCATATATTTCATCGACGTGCTTTTGCCTTAACTCTCTTTCTTCTCTGGACCATCTGGGTGTGCTGGTGTCTATCAGCTTCTTTTTTATTTTATCTTGCAATCTTAACGTAAACGGGTTATTAGATGATTGTTTGTTTTCTGACTTGAATTCCTTTTCGAATTTCACTAGTCCTTCTCTGGTAAAGTCCAAAAGATCGAATTCTTTCGCCATAGGTCGTTCGTTTACGCACACGAAATCACTTACTACTCTTAAGGTAAGTTTAAGTTTATAATAATTAAATGGAGAAACCAAAAGGCCAACCCGGTACGGCAGATCCGGGAGCAGATACCCCGAGAGGCCGTGTAAAAAAAAGGCGGGGAGGGGGGTCAATGACCCCCGGAGAACCACCCCCAAAATGCTCGCGGTCAAATTCTGGATCGCAAAATTCCTCGGGAAGGGGAAGGGGCAGCGATCCCCCGGGTGAGGTCAACGACCTACCAAAATATCAGACCCCATCTCATACGGCACCAGAGATACGGACCCTCGCTCTCCATAATCTTGTAGTACGTATCCACACAAGAACTTAGAAGTCCCTCGGGAATGATGGTGTCAGGACTCAGACAAGATCTCGCCTAACAACAGTCACCTTCAGTTCAATTCACCGGAAATCCCCGGTCAAGAAAGCTTCGATGATGTGGCCTTCTTGATGACAACGTATTCTCGGTTATTATAGTCCCAATATCTCGCCCCCCAAAAATCGCACATGTTCAAAAGTTTCACAAAATGTTCCTTTGATAAATTAGGAATATAATAGAGTAATTACAACTTAAATCCACTGCGTTTCTCCCTCCGAAAAACCACACTTTTACGGAGCGATTTTCACACGCGTCTGCTCAGTAGCAAAGCAATAACTCAAGTGAGTTAGATCTATGAAAAAGAGAAAACTTGGATAAAATTACGTAACATTGCTCACCTGTAAATACAAGATGGCTGATCCACTCAAAAATCTACTCCGCCATCATGCTTGAAGAGTGCAACCCACAAACCAACACTAATCTTGGCAGAAAGAGACACAAAAATCCATGCACTACACAATCTTTCCAAGATGTCACCCACTCAAACAGATGAATAAAAATCGAAGAAATTAAATTTCATTGATGCAATACTTCACATATATGTGTGCGCACGAGTGGCAAGAGGGCGGCTGCCCTCCCTAATGTTTGGCATCCCAATGCAGAACATTATTTTCAATAAATTTTTAAATATGAAAAGTTACATAGTGCACTTTTTTCGACCAATTTCTCAATTAATAGTATATTTCACAAAAGTAAGCCCTGACGGAGCCATCAGCTACCTCGCCTTTCCCCTGTGATCACTGCTAATCAAAGTATACTTTGGTCTTTGCAATATTGATCAATATTTCTAGTTTTCACTTGTATTTTGCTGTATTTCTTTCCGTTTCTTTTTCCTCCCAACAATGGCACACTGCCTTCTCTGCTTTTTACTTGAGAACAATGCAGAACATCACTCGGCTTTCGGCTTGTTTGTTGATTCTTTGATCAAAAAGGATAAGTTGTCTTCCTAATATTTTCATATCAAAGTGTCAAATATGTTTAGATCTAGGCAAGAATATAAACTGCATGGTCCTTAACATTTCCCTATACAGTCTGCGAATTGACTGCTTCAGGCAAGGAGATAAGGATCAGCACCGTAAATTGGAACTCCCCTGGGGGAGGAAAGAATTAATATTTGATCCCCCCCACCATAGAAAAATACATGTAGTTTACATATTAACATTCTTTCATGACAAGTGGTACCCCGGTTATTTTTCTCCCGACATAACAAAATTTATTATTTCAACTTATTACATTTATTCAACATTTATTTCAAGTTAAATTGTGGGGCCCACATTTGACGCAGTTTAACATGTTTATTAAACATATTTATTACTTCTAGGGGCCTCAGTTGGGAATTCTACTGACGTAGGGCCCAAATTGCATTTATGCTTCATCTTAGGGACATATATTTTGTTCAGATGATGGGGCACCAACAGCCCCTTACTGTCGGCCTGGCGGACTTGCTAGTCCGTTTTGTTGGACTTAGAGACAAACTTACCTTGAACCGCCAGGTTAAATATGTTGTAATCTGCTAAGGGGGCTAAGAGCATACTCAATGGGATAGAGCCGTGTGCATATTTCTAGGTACCAGCACAACAGTTGTTGCGTTCCGTGGAAATAATGGACAATTAATGTGTAAATCAAACCAATAAGATTGACTGTATTCAACAATTTACTTATACTAAAATGCATAATTAATATAGAATATGATTTGGCATGAACGCAAGTCTCCTAATATTTACCTAATAAACCACTGAGCAGCACGTTACAACAATTAGGGCTATATACAGATGCTTATCAGAATAATGAAAACACCTGAACGAAAGTGCAACTTACCAGATTAATATGGTGTCGGGCCACCTTTCGCCTTCAGAACAGCCTTGATGCGACGTGGGATGGAGGCATAGAGGTCGTGAATGGTAGCAAGTGGAATATTACACCATTCCTCGTGCAGGGCATCGGCCAGTTCTGTGAGAGAGGATGGAGGTGGAAATCGTCGCCGGAGTCGTGTTTCCAAGATGGACCACAGATGTTCAATTATGTTGAGATCTGGGGATTGGGCGGGCCAGGGGAGGTGTTGAACTTCATCCCGATGTTCCTCAAACCACGCTGCAACAACTCCAGCTGTGTGAATGGGTGCATTATCATCCTGGAATATGGCGTCATTGTCCGGGAACAACATCCGGACCATAGGATGCAAGTGGTCTCCTAAAATTGCGACATAATCGTTGGCAGTGATGCGTCCGCGAAGTGTGACCACAGGACCCAATGAAAACCATGATATTGCGGCCCACAGCATCACCGTGCCGCCGCCATGTTTCACAGTTGGGCGGAGACACTGCAGATCATACGCTTCTTTGGGCGTTCTCCACACATAAACACGGCCCGTGGTTTGGAATAGGGTGAATGGTGACTCATCCGACCATACCACACGTTTCCAGTCGTCAACGGTCCAAGTTGCATGGTCGCGGCACCATTTGCGGCGTGCTAAAGCGTTCTGGTCCCTGATGAGAGGTTTGGCCCGTGCAACACGACCCCGTAAGTTCATGTCATGTAATTCGCGGCGGACTGTGATTGTCGAAACAGGTTGGGGGAGGTGCTGATTGAGTTCCTCCGTCACTTGCGCCGCAGTGGCACGACGGTTCCGCGTGACAATGCGCTTTAATACCCGGCGTGCCCTGTCACTGATGCTTTTCTTCCGCCCACTGTTCCGCTTCCCCGATGTGGTTTTCCCGTGTGTTGTGTAGGCCGTCATCACCTTCGACACTGTCCCTGGCGACACACCTAACACACTAGCCACTGCCGTCACACTCACTCCACATAACCGCGCACCAACAATTTGCCCTCTTTGAAACTCTGAGAGGTCTCCCATTTTACACTACCTCCGTCTGCTGCAGCCACTGCACACTCCTGTTCCACGACGGCTGACGTAGTATGGAGACCGACCTAACACACCACCACCAGCAGTCCGGCGCTGCGGTCGCCACGACACCACTGCCAACCCATACATCTGACGTGTTGCCAACTACAGGTGTTTCCATTATTCTGATAAGCATCTGTATATTTAAGCACATAGTCAAGAACATGCTAAGAATGGGTTCCAACTCACCTGATATTTCCCTTGATTGAAGTATAACAGTCTTTGATAGTACAGAATGAGAAGTGTGTTCTAGATGTTATTTCGTAGTCTCTGATTGGTCTCTGCCAGAGCTGAACTCGGTCACTTGAAGATGTAGGCAGGTCGAGAGCCAAGATATATCAAATGACGGGTTTATATACAAAATCCATTCCCTATGTTCTTTATGGGAGAATAGCACTAACCAATTCCAGGGATTAATGCAAACACCAATCAGAGCGAAGTAGTCTCTTCTTAGAGCCTATCAGGGCTAAATTGGACTTAAGTTCTTGCTGGCTGTCTTCTCTGCCTAAGCCTACCTTTGCCCTACCAAAGTTCAGGAGTAACACTTTGCTCTTCATGTCACCTAATACTTCACTGCACAATTTCATTTCAGACATAAACTATACTGCTATATTTTTAATATACAAACTCTTGTTGGATTCCCATTCTTATTCTTTAAATCTAAAACATGAATATTTTATTTACGAAATAATAAATTAGGTATCTTAATATGTCAAAACAATCCCAAAATAGTGGAAAGGAAGGTAGTTCGGGCCTTCCCTAAATTTTCTGTAGCCTTTCTTACCTATAAATCTTTGTGTACACTACCGGTATTACATACATTGATTTGTTCAAGATTGATGTCCCCCCTCCTAACATCTATGACTGTCTGTGGACCTGTGTTTGAACGAACATTCACAATGCTGTCCCTGGCACTCTCGTCATTGCACGCTCCCCAATCAGATGTACCCTCTCCACCCACCCGTAAATCTGGATCTGTATTTTTACTTATTAATTTTATGGATATGATAGTTGCTATTGAGAGCTGACGTCACTCTTATCTCCAGGGAATAGCAGGGAACTTCAATTTTATTTAAGGTTGATTTAAAATGCTTTTTTTTTTCAAATTACATTTTGAAGAATATTTTTGACCATAAGTATTGCTGATCTTATTTAAGTCCTCATAAGGATAAACGTTCGTATACCTTGTGGACTAGCAATTAGCGTAGCTCGTTGCGACGCCAGGGGTTCTAGGTTAGATCCCTAGATAAGGTATGGATATTTGTGTTTGTGTATTCATTCCTCTCATCTTCATTCATCCATTCCCATCGTCGCAAATCATCCGGTCGGGTAGCAAAGCTAGGTAAAATAACGAAATTCATCATCATCATCACCATCAATCATAATCGGGGTGATATATTCAATCATGGATTGGCAATACCAGAAACTCAAAAACATTATTTGAAAAATGGAATTGTTTGTGTAGATTTATATGTTGTATTTTTTGTTATATTTGTAAGGCCCGTCATTTACGGGGTGGGGAGGCAGTTGCCCTCTGGAATTTTACTTCAAACTTTTTTATTTTAAATTTCACACCAGAAGAAAAAGAACGTTAGGTGTTGCACGCAGTGCGAATAAACAGATTCGATTTACTCATATACCAGTGACTCGTAAAAGGTAGTTTTATCGTAACAATTGTATTTGCATAGAAACATACTGTCACTTTATTCTTTTCCGGGATTGTAATATGTAATCTTGTAATTGTATATAATGCCGAGGTGTATTTTAGTTATAATATTGTATACTTCTCTTGAACATTGAATTGAAAAATAACGTGACAAGCCTATATTTAACACTGTGTTTGTGACTTTCTTCCTAAGTCTGTAGCTCAGGATGTATACAAACCTTCGTTCAAAGATTTAACATATCCAAAAATAACTATATTTATATTAAATATAGCTTTCAAATTGGTAAGATATTCTTTACCTTAAGTAGAAAGCTTGGACAGCTACTTCGGCATTCTGTCACTGATACTTTACTGGACCAAACATAAGCCGCTCAATTTCAGGTTGTTCTCATGTTCAGATTTTCCCCGATTTTGAATATGTTCTTCAGCACAGTGAACTTATCTCAATCCGGTTGAAATCACTTCTGTTGCAATTTGCTTTAGATTTAACCCCTTACCTTTCTATAGTACCCCTACTACCATATTCAACACAATAGCCAATAACATATACACTTTTAGGCGTATCTTTACTAATCATTACAGTACATACATGATTTATGGTTTAATAAAATGCTAAAAACAATGCAGACGTTTTATCTCATGAAAGTAATTGCTGCAGCTACCACCCAAAACAAGATAAGTGCACGTAAATGCCACAAAGGCACTATTTTCGTAGAACTTTTGAATATATATGGAGGTGTAACTTTGGTTATTTATGAGATAGATGAAAGATCTAAATCTCGTTTGAAAGGATTTTTTTAAAAAAAGGTGTCATTACGTTACGTGCAACGTAGACAGGCACAGGACTGAAAATGTCATGCAATGTTACGTATGGCAGCCATATTGGAATGGCCGCCATTTTGAAGGTGTTCCCATGCTCAGATTTTGTCCGATTTTGAAAATGTTATTCAGCACGTTGAATCTATCTAGAAACCGTTTTAATCGCTTCTGTATCAATTTGTTTCAGATTATACCCTTTTTTCTCCTATATAACCCTACTACGTCGTGGTGACATCTATGTAAATTCGGCCTTTTCCGTCAAGTTAATGTGATTTCAATTTTGCTATACAGAATTTAACGGGCTGCGTTTTTTCCTTCGTAACATATAACTTTTTCAGCAGCGGAACTTTTCACGTATCAGGCTATCTTTACCGATGTTGTATATATCGTTATGTAATCTGCTGGCCTGCCAGAAAACATACTACGAAAAGTGAAGAAATGCGCGTAGCCTACCCACGAGCAGACAAAACGATTCTAACACTATTCGACGAAGAAAAGCTGTTTAACTGAATAGGAACTCGGGAAGATAGTCGAAGGATGAAATGAAACAAAATAATAAAAGAAATTGAGTTTATAAAAAGAAGACCCTTCTGATCATCGCCCGCTAAAACAACAATATGAGCGGCACAATGATAAGCGGTAACCCTTTCTATGTTTACAAACGAAAATCTCGGAAGTTGTGAGGATGCTTCAACAATAAACACTGCCTGACTTTGAACTTCTGAAGGTAACGCTCAGGGCAGCAAATCGATAATTTTCCTGAGCGGAAACGGACAAGAATAGAAAAGAGAAAGAAACCAAATCAAAGGACGTAGAAGATATTCAATGCTCGCCCGATGGCGTGGGTCATTATACCTGTGATATAAGCAACCAGTTAAACAACTGTTTTTATAGCGCTTTCGTCAAGATGAAACATGCTAAATCTCGTATACTAAGTGAATATGAAGCAGATAGCACACCTCTAAGCCCCTGACCAAGATCCAACCAACATTTCCTCAGCGTTCAGACTTTATTTATTAATTTCGATGTGTTTTTTTAGGGTTCGTCCTACTGTACGCCGGTCGCCGATACAAGTGAATAATCGCTCGTTAAGATAAATGTGTAGACAGCTCGATGATATTCGGTGACGCAATAACTATGCTGTCTCAGTACACTTACTTGTGCGCTTGGCTTTAATCGGAAGGTTGAAAAGCATGACTATACACAATCTCTATATTCATTATCATGGTAGTTTATAGCGAATGAACGAGAAGTTCCCCGTCTTGGCTAGTTTCCCGTGGGGCTAGAAACAACGGGGAAGTAGGATATTAGTCTAATTAGCGCAATCATTTTAGACAAAATTTTGGTAAAACTGTGCGAAAAATAAGCCAAAGCTGAAAATTGGCACATTTGATGTCCTGAACAACATATCAAAAGTCCTCTACTCTCCCATGGGCGCTTCATGGAATTCCAGGCGGTTAAATTCCAGCTCTGGAGAAATGCAAGGAATCGCTGGAATCGCTCTTAATTCCAAACGAATAAGCCTACGCAGTTCAAATATGGCTCAAATGAAAGAGAAAGGAAAGGGCTTTATTTTGAAATGTTCATTATTTTAATTCTGCATCATGTGCTCTCACACAAAGGAATACAACTTTTAAAAACAACTAAAATAATCCATAAATAATCTCTTTGGTATTCTTCTTTGTGCTCTGGAAGGCTCGGTATCGCAGATATTGCAAAAACTTCATATAAATGTTTTGAAGCAAACTTTTATCTTTTCAATGACGTATATATTGTAGGACCACTAGTTGCGGAGATGTGAACGTTTAAGCGACGGACTGCACCTGCACTGATCTTTGTCCGGCACTCACGTGATATTCAGTTTTCTTTTTGCAGGTGAGAAACAACGGCGCGCCGCTTCAGTAGTGTCATTGTTTAAGTGAGTGATTGATAGACGTTTTTAATGTTAGTCTACATAAGAGTTGGTGCTGTAACTGCAAAGAAATATTACTTTTGTACCACAGAAACATAAACGAAGCTGAGTGTTCCCTGGAATACTTAACAGACAGAGGCGGCGTTTGGGGGTGGCAACTGGGGCAACCAGGTCCCGCGCTTAGGGGGGCCCCGCGTTCCGAATTGATATTTTTCTCGGTGCTTCCCGTTTGGCCTATTCCCGTTTCGCCTAGAAACAGAAACATTGTGATAACATGGCCCCTCCAAGAACGCCAAGTGAGTGAGCCGCCAACTCTGACTACTGCGACTCTCCTACATGCAGTCATGCAACTACAGGTTATGGCGCGGGTGTGGATGCTACGGTTTCTATCTATACGGAGACATTTACCGCGTATCGGTTTAGTGTGTATTACTGACCCAAAGGCACATTTATATCATTATCTTCATCTCATCTTAAATGTAGGCGAAACGGGAATTCCCGTTTTGCCTATTCCCGTTTCGCCTACGCTCTCTTAAAGAAGATATTTAGTGTCTGAGGGAATTTTCTTGCAACGATTCATTAATGAGATTCAAAGTCTGTCGTGATTCGATATGATTTTGCCACACACACACTCTTCCGGCCTTCGTAAATATTATTTTTATGTACAGTTCATTAAAAGTTTATTTTACAGAAAGAAAGCAAAAGCTGTATCGTGATTGGCTGTGCTACTGGGCGTAGTGGCCAATCACAAAAGTGAAAAAAAGTAAACAAAAGAAGGGAAATGAGAGAGATAGAGAGGCGGGTACACTCGTAGCAAAGACAAACAATTTTCAGTATTCCTATAATATGGTCACACATATATTTCAAAATGAACGTGTATCTATTACATAACCTTTATAATTTAGGCTACAATGTCACTCATTGTCCCCGTTTATTATATACAATGTTTACAAGGGAAGTTATGTTTATCGCAGATCCTCCTGCTTGAAACTTTAATCTTCCAAATGTAA
>JAGDQP010046431.1:0-15304 GCA_022664845.1 Lepisma saccharinum
TTATTATTATTATTATTATTATTATTATTATTATTATTATTATTATTGTTGTTGTTGTTGTTGTTATAAAAAACTAATATTCTAACAGAGGCCGTAGCTTAGTTGGTAGAGTGTTGGTTTCACATTCGGGTTAGTCCTGGGTTTGATACCAGCAGGCGACCATTCTGACTTAAGTTTTTCAAGTTTTCTGTCAGTGACATCAGGCAAATGTCGTGATAGTTTCTTCAACTTGGGTTCTAGTCGCCTTCATCAATTGTAAATAGAGCTATCAATATGAGAAACAATTTAAAATCTGATTATATCTGATATTAGAATATTTGAATATCTTTAACACCAGTATACTTATTCAGATAACAGATAATCCAATAATAATTAAGTAAATAACGGATAATTAATCAATTATCAAGATAACAGTTAGTTTAGCAATTCTCCAATTGAGAAATATTCGAATGATTATCTGGATAGTGAATAATCGAACAATCATTCGAACAATTGATAATCGAATTCATTAAGGTGTTCATCGATTATTCAAAATTCATTCTAAGTACAGGCACAAATGATTGGTGGTCGCATAGTCTAACGCGTTAGATCAGCATCTTCATGATTCTGGGTTCGAGTCCCGGGTGGAACATGGACGTTTCTGTTTTTTAGCGAAGTCATTAGTTACTAAAAGAAAGTGACCCACAAACGTTTACTCTCCTACAGTTTCTCGAACAATATTAATTCATTAATTTCTACAGAAAGCAATTCAGTACAAATGACCCTCTGTTATCTAAACTACAGTGTTTGTATATCTTTTCATGCACCTGATAGTCGTGTGATTTGGCTAAGTAGCCAATTGAAACACCGTGTTTAATTAAGTATTTCTATTGGCTCGACTAACGCGGACATGAGAAGTCGACCTTATCTCTAAAATTTAATATTTCAAGTTGAATTAGGTTAGTCCGGAAACAAATGAAAGCTTCCTGTGAAGTAAAATCTTGAAATCTTGTTATAAAAAATAAAATATTTTCTCTTTAGCCTCTCAAGACCCTCTCTGGGTCCGTCACTGTTCTAAACACGCATTATTCATTCGTATGTCCGGTCCCTGTTCCTTCTTCGCTTGTTTAAATAATGAAATTAGCATAATGGTATTTGTTCTAATCATATTTTGCAAATTATTCACGTAAATTGTGACAGTACTAATTGTAAATACAGCTCATTAATACAACACACAGAAGAAGAAAAGAAAGGAAGAAAGCAAGATACGAAAGAAGAAAGAAGTCCCGTTGTTGAAATGACCTTGAAAAATTGCACGCTTTGTTGGGAATTATCCTAATGCGTTAAGCTAATTTTCATCTCACTGTCGTTACACTCTCTCTCTCTTCCTAGCTGTGAAGTCAATGACTTACGAGCAATTTTCATCTCACTGTCAAGTTTCCAGTTCGTTATTCGTTTGTGCATCAGGACGTTCGTTGGCTGACAACCAAACATATTGATGAAGCACAAGAGAAATTATAAAATGTCTTTCTTCGCTCATGGTTAAAATATCAAAGTAGGTGAGCATGCAAATTTTGCAAATCGAGTCCAATTACTTTGGGAGACATCAGTGATATAAAAATAAGATTTTGTTTGTGAAGCGTGATAAAAAGAATGTGGACATTCTCTTATATGTATATTTTTTTAATTCACTGAAAGAAATTGAAAGTAGATACACTGTAATGGATACCAAGTGGAAGGCGCTACATGTTCGAGGATATGTTCTCCATCGGCGCCATCTTCAAGTCCGCCATTTTCAATCTCGATTGGTTTTCTTAAATGGGAGTGGGGTCGTGTAACATGTCATTCTGGGTTAGAACTTTACGGGAAATACGTTTCTGAAGTCAGTTTTACCATAAGTGTATTATTGTGAGAAATAAGGGTGTGTAGAATTACTCTGCGCAGGCTGAAAATCCTTATTTCGTTTTGAAATAACAAAGAAAACGAAACCCAAATGCATACAAATCCATATCGATTGAGCTCCATGATCAGGAACAATTTGTATTTCATACAAAATGTTGAAAATCTAAGATATTTTTTATTAATCTCATTTAGTCCTGCCCTCGCCACAGAAGCTGTCCCTCATCCTCGACTTTTCAGATTCTGACATAGTTTACGATTGGGTTTTCCTGCCCAACGAAGTAAATGTTCGAGTAATATATTAAATTAAAGTCATGATCTCTATACTTTCCCTTTCCTTTTTCTGTGGATAGAGTAGCAGCGAAATTTACTTACTGACGATTTCATAAAATTCCATCTACCAATCATGAATCTACAAGCAGACTGAAAGGAGATTTGTGATTGGCAGATGGATTTCACGTCATGTTAAGGTCAATGCAAAACCCGTTGATATGTGAATTTCTCAGTTAAAAGACGAAGAAGAGGTTGTTGTAGCCAAAGCTTTTCTAAAGAACCAAATAGAAGTGCATTATTTTACACGTATACAGTGAGGAACCCTTAATTATTATTTTGTACTGCCAGTTCGTGCTTATTATAGTTTGTATCTAAACTCCTTAAAAATATATTTCATATAAGTATGATATGATGCTATCTAAGTTTTTGACTGACCAGATTCAAAGAGGAAAATCTGTTTCTGTATTAGCAGCTCCAGGAATGAATACCGAGCCGTTGTAGCTCAGTGGTAGAGCGTTAGCGTAGCATTTGGGAGGTCATAGGTTCGATCCCAGCTGCCGACCACCTGACTGAAGTTTTTCGAGGGTATTTCTGATTTACACCAGACAAATCCAGGTATGGCACCTTCAACACAGGCTCTGGACAACAACTTTCCGAATTCTTGCTCCTCCCCTATCCCGGCCTGAACCTTAGATGCCAAACGGACATAAAAAAAAATCAAATTACAAGAACGAATCCTCATGCTTATCGGCTACAAATGCTTCTCTTGATTTTTCTCTTTCCTAATATACGAGACTTATTTGTTACTAAATAGGTCGACATTAAGAAAAATAAGATTACTTGATGCCGTTCCTCGTTGAGAACTTTGAAGTCATGACAAAATTATTGGCAAAAGCTGTATGATTGAAGCTTAAACACCCCCAAAGCACTCTAATAGTAGTAATCCAGAAATGATTGAAGACAGAGATCCTAGTTATACCTACCAACAATGATTATGGTGATTCTATCCAATAAACGTTTACCTTTCCTTGGAAACAGATTTTTAATAGCTTAATTCATTTTTGTAATTAATGCATACAAAGAAAATTAAATTTGAATGCAGGTGATAATTGGAAGAAAGTTTATGGCTTTCCTCTGTCACCCCCATGAGGCTACTCTTCACCTGTTCTTCTTAACATACCGTGACTCAACAAAGTCATCGGTAACAGAATTTCCAAGAAATTTGTCGGCTATTCGAGAAGAATTCCAATTAGCTAATAAATCCTTTTACAACAATTGAACAACCCATGGATGATATATTTAATGACTCGCTTAATAATTGTGTAATATGAACTGTTGGCTACAGATGTGGGAAGACGCACAAATCTTGACTTGATTTTTACAAAGTCTCGTATATTTACAGGATGAATGGAAGGTTTGTCTAAGGAACAGTGACACGTTATTATTTGGCAAATTCCAAGACAAAATTACTCTTTGTAAAAGGTTCCTTCTACACCAAGTTTACAAGAAATTAAAATAAAAATGAATGAGAGAAAATTGAAACACTAGAAGGAATATTTTATTAGCAAAAGGTTAAAGCTTTCTCCTTGCTTAGGAATTCTCTGTACACTGATGATAATAATGTGAAGCTTCATTAAAACGACAATACTTCATTGTAAGACAAAGTATGATGAGATTATGAACGGAAAAACAATGCTAAAAACGTCTGCAACTTGGAGATTTGAATGCTTGCATGGAAGAGTAACTTTATAAAAGTGTGTCTTTCTGTGGTAACGAACGATGGCTCCGATAAGCGCTGAGGACGTTTGGATGGTTTGAGCTTCACGCACTGACCATCTCACCGGAGATTTACTCGAGGTATTGCTCAATCCCACGAGGCGAATGCTGGAATGGTACATATACTAATATCCTGGTTGATATCCTCCACATCCTTGTCCACGGAATAGCTCACCGAGGGATGTCTTCTAAACCATTCTTTTAAAGATACATTTAAAATGTTTGAAATATGTGTGTAAGTAATATCTTCTAAACTCGAATATATTTCTATTTCTCTAAACACTATGTATTACATTGCCTATATATTATTTCTTCAACGTGCTTGGAAAAACAAGTGCATGCAGATGCTTTATCAACATGTAAAAGGTCCCCCTTCACAATCCTGTGTCCATTTGTTCATTCCGAGGATTGACAACACAACATTTTTGTGCATGATCATAAAAAATGTTTATGAATTTCATCAGTGAGTTACTAAACTCCGTATTAACATGTGCATACACAAAAATATATATCAATATGGGCTAGTATGGACTTCACCACATCGGTACTTTCTTTTACATATGGTAAATGGTTACAAATCAACAAGATGAATTATTTCATCTCTCCTTTATGTAATTTTTACATTGTTTTTTAAGGAACATTGCAGATTAACAGATATAGTGGAGTGACGAATGAAGATTGTCGGGGTCTTGATACAGTTCTATCAACATGTACATGTATGAAATTATGCTCTAGAGTGGACTCATCATTAAACAAAATATTTTTTTCTGCAAACAAAATAGTCCTGAGTTTTATAGGTGAACATTGTCGCGGATTTATACTTACCCAAAAGAATACTAGAATTATGGTAAAAGTTTTCGAACTGGGTATTTTAATAACGTTCAAGAACTGTTCACACAAGTAAATATGTTCCTAATGTACCTTAGCTGCAAAAAGGAGAAGATTATATATTTTTAGCACATTTTGGGAAATTCAATACGTTTCTATTACACATTTCCAGGATTATATTTACACGAAATACAAAACTAAATATTTGCAGCGCATAAATAGTCCAGAATTAGATTTGGCTGCATCCAGCTAAAATGTGATATATTAAAATCCTAATTTCGCAGTATTGTGTAGAAAACATAATAAGAATTCACTATTTACACTATTAAAATCCTTGTGTTTCGAAAGTGGACGGTATTGAATCTGTTAACTTAAAGGCTGATTTTCAGAAAATATTGCGTTGCTGGCTTTCCTTCGGCTTGGGTGAATGAATAGCCACACGCAATAAAACACGTGTTTCAATTGGCTACTCACTCAAATCGTAAGCAACGGAAGCTTTCATGAAAATCAGCCCTGAGTCTTGTTTCTTTCAGCGGTAGTATTAGTAAGTGCTGAATAAAAACAATGTTATCCAGGGGATATTTCAAACAAGGAGCTGTATCGCTCTTGCCTTGTTTAGATTACTAACATTTTACGATGGTAAAAATTATGGGTAAAACTAACTCGCGTTCACACTACCGAACTTAACTTGGTTATCGTGCTTGTACTACCATTGTCTGTAAAGAAACAGGTTGAGGTTTCCGTGGTTGAGTTAGGAATCTGCTTGTTACACAGGAGAGGATTAAATTATAAAAAATGAACACAAATGAATTGATTGTAGCGTTAAATTTTGTAGATTAGTTCAGCCATCATTCTTTTATATTTTAAAAGTAGTACGCACCACAATTATACTATACATTTTGATTAAAAAAAAAAGAAATAAACTCACGAAGTGATTCGTGCCTAATAGCTAACTTGCGTTTAGACAGTCGTTTTTACTAATGTTACAAGATAACAGTCGTAAGATGACGCTAGTTAAATTTGAAACCAGCGTTAACCATAACTACCGTTTACATTACTAAAATGAACTCGGGTTAACGTTAACTTTGGTAAGATGTTAGTAATGTAAACAAGGTATCAGTGGGCAAATAGCAGAGGGGTCCATTCCGGACAACAGTGACCAGTTTTGAATTCCCATATTCCATTGCGGATGACGTAAGTGGTAGGAATTTGCCGGAAACCAAGGATCCATGAATGATTCAGGGGTTCTAAGATGGGTAAATCTTAGCGACGGGAGCTCTCCTCCTGTCAGGGGGACACAACACGAAAGAAAATCGATATTCAGTATTTCGCTTCGACATTAAATTCACAAGCAGTTAATCAGTCGTTGCCTGGAAAGTAGCATGACAGGTTTGGTCTAAATTTTTAGTAGAATGCGTTAAATATTTTGAATTTCACAGTTATATGAGATCCAAACTTCAAACGTTACCATCTATCATGGCCTAGTGAAGCCTAAAATATTTTACGGCTCATTTTCAACACGCTTGCGTTGCTTGTGATTTGGATGAATAGCCAATTGAAACACGTCTTTTATTGCGTGTTCTACGTATTACGTAATAAAACGTGCTTCAATTGGTTACTCACTCTAATCGCAAGTAAAGTACGCAACGCCAACGTGCATGTAAATAAGCCCTTACTCTTTCTGTTTTACGACTATAATTAGAACAAAGTGCAACAGCACAACTCGTAGTGCTCTTGCTCATGTTTTAAAGAAAAATGTAGGACATCCTCACAGAAGTAAGCGAACACCTTACACGTAAGTTTAAAGATTCCCTCAAATTATTTTACTGACGTCATCGACACAATGGAATATGGAAAATCAATTTTGTTCACTTGTTGGGAATGGACCCCTCTGCGTGACTGCTAAATTTCCCTGTCGCAAGAGGCACTGAAATAGCATGACGTGCCCTGATTGGTTGCAGTTGTAACTAGCTACCTGGCGATTTCCAATCTTACTATAACACTGATTTCTCCAAAGAGAAACTCTTTGTTACACTTCCAGTTTTCGTCATACACCATTTAGCCAATCAGGGCGGAATGGTTTACCTGTATACATTACGTTGGTTGTATTGCCAGTAAATAGCGCCACAGCGGCCACGAAGAGAACTAGGTCGTGTACGCACATTTGTACCGTATGGGAAGGCACTAAGAGATCGTAGCCAGCGACGGTCCAACCAATAAGACGCAAGTAAGTCCCAATTCACCATGCAAGATTAAAAGAATACCGGCGTCAAGTTGACCCAGCTTAAGAGTATTGGACCAGTCAATCCGTCTACCGTATTTACATCCATGCTTTTCAACAAGTTCTGCGCCTACGCGACAGTGGGGTGAGCTTTGGAAACATAAGCTTCGCTGAGACACTAATCTAAAATATACGCCATTGCAGAGCCACCCGTTAGCGTTGCAATGAACTAAGTGATGCGGGTGGATCGCGTGCTGAAAATAAAACAAACCCGATTTTTTAAAAATGTAACCAATGGCACTGTTTGTGAAATTTAAAAATGCATAAAAGAAAAGTTTGACCCTTCCGGGATTCGACCCGGGTAGGTATCCCTCTCAGAAAGTACTTGTTCTACCCAATGAACCACGCTGGGAAATTGCACGCAACGAGATTTAGAAACTTTATTTACAGATTACGTATTAGGGCTCATTGTCATGAATGTTTGCGTTGCTTCCGATTTGGGTGAGTAGCCAATTGAAACATATTTTATTGAATGTTTTCTTGTAAAGTAAGCGTAACACGTGTTTCAATTGGCTACTCACCCAAATCGCAAGAAAAGGATGCAACGCAACATTGAATGAAAATAAGCCCTTACGTCACAAGCGCGTGAATGATTGCACCAAAGAAAATAATAAGTTCACACGTATACCTCGATAGTACGTATCGTTGCGGACAGTCCTAATGCCTTCAGTTACTAACCAAGGATGTTCTAATAGAGGATATGCGATTTTGCTAAGAACATGAAGCTTAACATCACAGCATAGTCACGTCTATTTAGCCCACTTACTCCAATCAAAAAATATTATTTTGGCTAACAAAGATGGCAACAAGCTCTCTAGTTGTTCATCTAACAAATCAGGTACGTTGCCTTGGTCGATGCTCAGCTGTTTTTTGGCGTGATTCTTTCTCTGCCCATGAGAGAGCTACAGGGAAATCCTCTATTAGAACATCCTTGTTTCGAACCAACCAACCGTCATTCTTTATCTATGTAACTGAACGAAAAAGAACTTGTAATATCTTGGAAAGCTCTTTTATCTCGAACAGACAAAAATGGATATAAAATCAAGAGAAAGAAGAACATAAATTTAGAAGGCAAAGATGAGATGGAGAGCAATCTAATCCTAAAGAATAAAAAAGACTAAACGAATATACAGTAGAACGTAAAAATAATAAATTTACTAAACGTTTTCTTTTATGAAATATAATGACTATTAGGGTTGAAACTCTGACATCTTAGCCAACGAAAAGAAATAATTCCGGCGAATTTCATTTCTCGGAGGTATCACGTGAACACTTATGCTGCCATCTGACGAGCTGGTCGGAGGACGGGGATTTTTGTATACTGTCCACAGTATAGTAAGATTCACTTATTTTTAATTTCTTTCGTTGCACCTCGTTGTGTATTCCAGTCGCGATATTCTCGTCCAAGGTCATTAGAACTTATTAGGTATGCCATTCGTGGATGACTAACAGATGGTGCCATCTTTGGAGAGTTTTGACATGACGTCACTATACGGACCCCAACAAATTCGTCTGCTAGCGCGCGTGTTTCCAGCATAGCTTAGTAAGTAAAGTTTTAGTTTTTTTTAGTTATTGTGTTACATTTGTGTTCAGTGTGTTAAAGTATTTTATACAATGACTGTTATATTTACTTTGTGGCCTCTGTTTTATCTAAACAATGAGTAATCATAATAACTGCTCTTTCAACGTGTTTCAACATAAAAACAAGTTCGTTGCCAACCAAAGTGCAGGTGGAAGGGAAGCTGCTGAAATACTGTTTGGGGCATGGGTTATGATATATTTTTACCTCAGGGATTCGGTCAAGATTATTTTCAATTTAGAGGGTGGATAAAGTCAAAATTACGAGGGTCTAAGTGGAGGTTTACACGGCTTCTATCGATTTTTGACCGCAAGGGCTCTCAGTTTTGGGGTGACACGGAATCCCTGTTTTATTGCCTTTTACACACATAAAATTAGATTTGAAGGTGTAGTGGGACCATGAAAATTTTCCGTGAGGAGGACCCCTTGCTCGTGGCTGCGGGCCTGTATACTTGTAGGTTAATTTGTACTATGATAACGCCCAGGTAATACGTAAGTTAATTTTAATCATTTAGTAAATATAAGGAGATAGCCTCGTGCTTATGAAAGACATGTCAAATTTCTTATCGTTATTGGCCTGGGCTGGGTTGAAAGAAAAATCTTATACTAGACTTAAGACTTTAACTTATGTCGGTCAGAGTTGCACTCCGCCAAGTGTGTACTCAAGTCTGTTGCTGGAAGTGCTTAATACTCTAACTTAAGTAATACTTTTCGTATTTAAGTAAACCTCGAGAAATGTGCATTTTCCGCTGCTAATTAAGTTTCACAACACTGCAATTTCGACCAAATGTGATCGTTGCGCATGCTCGGTGATAGTTAACAGTTGAATTGATGTTGGCGTGTTAATTCAGAAGCGGAATTCGTGGCAAGAATATAAAAAAAGGAATTATTCAAATTCCCAACATGAATTATTGTTTTCCTTGCCGCTTGGACGAAATAACTGAAATAATGCGTATATTCTGAACTGTGCTAAAATCAAAACTATTCTGCAAAATATCTAGAAAAAGAATAGAATTAAGTGAAAAACAACTAATTGAATATAATTGATTTAACGCCCTTAGCGAGCTGGTGAGCGTCTAAGGACGGGATCAACAGTTCTTAACAGTTACTGGTATGTTTCACAAAGTGGAATCTAAGCCACTCCATTCAACTGGCCCCGGAGGTAATTGAATCCTTGTCCATGTACAGAATAACAGCTAACGTTGCTACTAAAGTAGAAGAGTGCGTAGGATTTAGGCTACTCTGGCTTCGGTAAACGCATGCGTAAATACAAGAAGTTAGGTCGAATATGCTTTTAATTGATACTTCCTTCATAGTTTTATGCAGCATGCACCCGTCCAAATCAAAGAGCTTGGAATTAAATGGAAAATTATCTACAGTCTGATCAAAACATGTTTGAAGTAAAACACATGATTTTTAATAATTATTTTTATTTACAAGTTTGCCACTTGTGAACCGTTGTTGTCAAATACATTTTAGTTCCGCACTTTTTCTTTTCAATTGGGTGAGCAGCTACGTATTTAAATGTTTATTTCTGGGGAGCCCAGTACCTTTGGAGGAGAAAGGTCCGATGTCTGTCTGGGTGTGAGATTTGTGTAAAATCAATATACTTTTCGTAATATGACACTAATTGTAACTAAAAAAATGTTATTTTTTGGAGGGGGTTCGGATATTCCGGGCCCACCCCATAACTACTTCCATGTGGGTGATTTATATTTAAATCCATGGATTCTTGATTATTCCGCCAGGCCGTAGCTAGGAAGGTACCTAATATCTTCCTGGCTCTACGTAAAAAATACACATTTAAATGCGTAAATAGGAATTAAAATGATATTTGGTGACGTGTGACTAGACTTAAGTTTGCAAAATGGAAATAATGATTAAAAATCATTTTGTCATGTACGTCGAGACACAGGATAAGTCCTTTACACAATTTAGCTATCCCATACTATGTTGTCATGCACCCTCGTACATATCTTTGTCTGCGCTCTTTTTATCTGCGATTTTAATGCTAAATACATTCTGAATTAGCGAAATATTTTCATGTCATTTTCGCAAAAACTCTGAAATAATCTATGAAAGAGAGGAAGTTATTCTGAAGGACTAAGGTAACAGATATTTTAAATCTGTATTGATATTGATTTACAAGCATTTGACCACATCATATGGAGTCACGAGTATTTGAAACACACAATACATTTTAGGAGAAATTAAAGGAATGATCCTGTGTCTCAACAAGTTTCAATCTTACACCACCGATCTGAAAATTTTAGGTAAACCACTGGCTGACTCTAACCGTCTAACCACACCAATCATATTCTTAAGATAAACTTCTAAAGGTTTATTTCCATAACGCACTCCCTAAGTTCAAGTGTCAAAGTCAAGGTTTATAGATCAACATTTGTGTGCTCAACGTTCGCGTTCTACTCCCAACAGTTACTCTTACTGATGTTTCATTTGGTTTCACTCAGTCACAGCAGATGCACGCCGAGATGGTGCATGGAATTAAAGCGAGGAACTCTATGAATGGAGAACAAATTTTTGAATAAAGCCAAAAGTACTCCAAGACACATAACTTACATTGTTTAAATCTATTTTATGAACTCACCGACTGTCAGAAAATGTGTAAATATATTAACAGTTACAATCGAGCAGTCACTTAATTAAAAAAATACTGCAGTAAGTTTGTTCATTTATCGTCAATCCCATTGCAGCATTCACCTACGTTTTTAATGCATCGGTTCCTTTCCCGTTTTTGAAGCTATTAAATTTAAGACTTATTTAGTAGCTAAGCTTATCCGACACAGTAAACACCCTACTACTAATTGTAAAAAAATCATTAGTTTCTTACGCCCGTTTCCAAAACCTTGGACCACTTTTATTTTTTTGTTTTATCTCTAATGCACTCTAGCGCCGATACGGAAGCAGGTATACAAACTGACTTCAGATTAGGGTTTAGGAACCTCGATTTACTAGGTCGTTTCAATCTGGTGACATCATAATCTCCGTACGTCTATACACTTCTATAATTTTTTATAACTTACTCTGATTTTATGTTCATCCTGGATATCCCTTATTTTCTTCACGATTATTTCGAAACTTTCTACAATGTACATTTTGTCGCTATGACCTTTCTTTTAATTATACTCATTTCATTACATTGTCATCGGGATCACCTTTACTTATACAACAAACTTATTTGTTGTTTAGTTTAATTTTGCTTCATTAGCAGTAGAGTTCCTGTTTTATTTTTTTAACTGAAATTCAAAGCGTGTTTTACAATAACTAGGATGACCTTTAAGGTTAGGAAAATGACAAATCGTGATTTCAGAAATTCAACTTATGTAGACCTACTTTAAACTTTGGTAAACTTTATTTTTATATGGGCCACTCTAGTTTGTAGGCCTACTTCTATCTTATTTTATATTTCTTTTCATGCCCGTAGATAGGCTATGAATACGTAAAGGTGTTTCTCCTAATAATATTTTTAAACCATTTCTGTTATCCCTGCAATAAACGGAGATAAATCAATTCTGGAAAATATTTCTTACTCACTATGTTTTCTAGTGTTCCAAACACGCTTGTTAATTTACTAATTGTAGTACTACTTATGTTAGATATTATTATTATACTTTAGACATTTTCATTCAAGCAATCACACATTTTCTGAAGAAAAAAAAAGTCTAGTATTTCTGATTCGAATTTCGCAACATTTTGGCATTTTAAAAATACCAGGTTGAACCCTGATTGTACTGTACTGTTCCTTCTTCACACTAATGTTGAACTTAACTCACAACTTATTTATTGTTTATTTTTACCTATTAAATATTGACGTATTATGAGATGCATTATATAGATATAACAAAGACGGCATTTGTAGCCGTTTCCAATGATGTACAATATTAACAATTTTTAATATAGCATACTGACAGAAAGGCATGTAAGAACTAAGTTATAACCAATATAATCATGTTCCTTTTGCGTTTCTTGAAAGTAAAAAAAAAAATCTCCAGTGGGAGGGATTCGAAACCATGACCCTTGAAAGTACAAAAAGTTTCGGCAGGCTTGCCTTAACCAACTACACCACGAAATCACAACATGGACCTGTTGCTTCAAATAAGGGTAAGTATATCACGAATAGAGATAATGCATTCGATTTATTTTAGTCGTTTCTATCATTTATAACTTGTTTCGCGTGCTTAAAGTTATTGAAACATTCACTGCAGATTATTTTATTACTTATTTCATCACGAAATGGTGTACAAATCCTTTCCTTTCCTTGTTTTCTATCTTAAATTTAACTTAAGTGTGTCAGATACCCGTCTTAAATTCTTGCACTTAAATGTGATACACTTTTGGACTTAAGATGATTCTTGCAACGGTTGTTTCGCATTTTTGTCTTAAATGTTTGACTGAAGAAAGCTTTCACACTGAAGTATTTTCTTGCAACCCAGCCCAGGAGCTGTCATCAATATTGGGGAAGCCACAGCACACCCTCAAGCATTGCTTTGTCCTCAACCTCAGTAGCGAATTTCTCAAGGGAGGGGATATTAAGAAAATAACATCCTTGGCAGATTTGCAACCCAACCTAGCAGCATTTACAAATATCTTTCGGGATTTCTTTCTGTAATTTTAGACCAGTAAAATTATGCGGGTAAAATATTAGATACATGAACCTTGTAGTTTGCTTAGTTCACTTACAATTCTAATATAAATTTAGCCACATTTTGTCAAAAACGGTCTCGGCCAATAATTACTAAGGTTTATGATGACAGATTTCTCTTCTGGAACTGCCAGTTCGGGTTCAGTCACATTCGAAAGTTTTCATTTTTCTGAGATATGCAGTAATTATTCGCTTCTGAGTATAAAATATCATCTCTGGCATAGATGTGGGTGCGGGTTGTACACAATCTGAAACGTTTTTAAAAATTTTAAAGTCTGATATGCTTCCATTGTAGTTTGGATAGAACATTCACTTTTGTTAGTTTCGCTTTCGAAAGTCTCAATTAGTGTAGAATATTTTTATGTACAAAGGAAAATTAAAATTCTACTAACTATGGTTGTCTATTTTCTCGTGTTCCTCTTCGTTTTTAAAAGGATTCATGAAGTCTGAGGCAACACTTTTGTTATATACTATAATTTCTGCTAGTTGATTTTTGTAGCTATTGGATATAATCTAGGCCGTTACTATTTTTTTATATACTAGATCAGTAACGAATCCAGGCGGAGAGTTCAGAGGTTGCGGACCTCTCCCAAATTCAGATTTCTTTGTAAACTTAGCATCATTTTAGGCCTAATTATGCTTTTGCTCTTTGAACCTCCCCCAAATCCCTAAATATCCTAAGAAATCTGGATACATGCGTGAAAGAGCTTGTCGTATTCTGTAATTGGATCTTATTTTCTGGATTTTTTTTTAGATATTTTCATAGATTCTTCCGTACTCTTAATTTACTGCAACTTGTTTTGTCTTCCACCATCTGACAGTTTTCTTTGGTTACAACAGCATCTTGGCATTATTTAGAGCTTCTACTAAGTAAAGGTGTTACTTTTGTAAGAATCTGTGCAACGCTCATCGTAGGAATGTACTAATTCAAGAGAATGAAAAAGGGGGGATTAAAATTGCATTAAATTCATTACATCAGTTCAATCTGAACTTGTGACATTGTTGAATAAGAAATTTTGAAAATTTCTTCGAACACAAATTAGGCATATGCTACTTCTTTAACATCATGTTTTTATAGTGTTGTAATTGTTCCTAAATAGTTTAATATCAGTCGAATATGAATAGTCTTAAGCAATTCCACATTGAGTTTCACAATACACTTAAATTGCAGCAGGTCACTTATCATATTAAGTCTTGAATATTTTTTTAAAATTTCCCAGCAAACTGCTATTACCATCATATTCTTATCAAAATAAGAACTCATAATTCACACCAAAATCTATCAGATTTGATAAATTGTTTTCGATAAATCCCGAATTTCTTTCTTCACAACTCTCCTTCCAACACCATGTTAGGGGAAATATTTGTCAGGATGTTATCGAGTCAGATGAACAAACTTCTTTTTTTTTAATCTTACATAATTTACCCATCATTGACGTGGCTACCAACAAAGCACATTTTTTAAATATTTTAGAGATAATAAGAGTTTCTAATGCAGAAAAACATTTCCATAGTCAAGGAAACAATTCCTTAATTTTGATCGCAGATTTCAATAATTTGATTGTTATGGCTAGACTCTTCTCTCCTTATATTCGACCAAGGTATTCGTGTGATCTGAGGTACTAGGCCAGCGTATTTAAGGTCACGAGTTTGTGTCGATTTTAACGAGCATTGCACTCACATAATCGCGACAGGCTAAAGTCAAAAGTTACTAGCATGACCCATACAAAATAAAGTTTACCAAAAGTTTATATTTTCTCTTTGTGACCTGAAAGTTCATGTTAGATCTTACATTGAGAGATCACGTAAGATCTTACATTGCTCTGTATCTTATAAGTAAACCTAAGGATGCATTTTTGGGAACCACCTACGCAGTACTCATTATACGTTTGCACTGGATTTTCATTTCTTGCATTGTTTCAAAAATAGCAGAATATTTCTGGACTTTTATATCAACTACGCATAGTAATGTCACTTCTCATTATCTCTCTCAACAATACATTAATAGCAAAACTGACTTCACCAAT
>JAGDQP010046432.1:0-15304 GCA_022664845.1 Lepisma saccharinum
TTATTATTATTATTATTATTATTATTATTATTATTATTATTATTATTGTTGTTGTTATAAAAAACTAATGTTCTAACAGAGGCCGTAGCTTAGTTGGTAAAGTGTTGGTTTCACATTCGGGTTAGTCCTGGGTTTGATACCAGCAGGCGACCATTCTGACTTAAGTTTTTCAAGTTTTCTGTCAGTGACATCAGACAAATGTCGTGATAGTTTCTTCAACTTGGGTTCTAGTCGCCTTCATCTATTGTAAATAGAGCTATCAATATGAGAAACAATTTAAAATCTGATTATATCTGATATTAGAATATTTGAATATCTTTAACACCGGTATACTTATTCAGATAACAGATAATCCAATAATAATTAAGTAAATAACGGATAATTAATCAATTATCAAGATAACAGTTAGTTTAGCAATTCTCCAATTGAGAAATATTCAAATGATTATCTGGATAGTGAATAATCGAACAATCATTCGAACAATTGATAATCGAATTCATTAAGGTGTTCATCGATTATTCAAAATTCATTCTAAGTACAGGCACAAATGATTGGTGGTCGCATAGTCTAACGCGTTAGATCAGCATCTTCATGATTCTGGGTTCGAGTCCCGGGTGGAACATGGACGTTTCTGGTTTTTAGCGAAGTCATTAGTTACTAAAAGAAAGTGACCCACAAACGTTTACCCTCCTACAGTTTCTCGAACAATATTAATTCATTAATTTCTACAGAAAGCAATTCAGTACAAATGACCCTCTGTTATCTAAACTACAGTGTTTGTATATCTTTTCATGCACCTGATAGTCGTGTGATTTGGCTAAGTAGCCAATTGAAACACCGTGTTTAATTAAGTATTTCTATTGGCTCGACTAACGCGGACATGAGAAGTCGACCTTATCTCTAAAATTTAATATTTCAAGTTGAATTAGGTTAGTCCGGAAACAAATGAAAGCTTCCTGTGAAGTAAAATCTTGAAATCTTGTTATAAAAAATAAAATATTTTCTCTTTAGCCTCTCAAGACCCTCTCTGGGTCCGTCACTGTTCTAAACACGCATTATTCATTCGTATATCCGGTCCCTGTTCCTTCTTCGCTTGTTTAAATAATGAAATTAGCATAATGGTATTTGTTCTAATCATATTTTGCAAATTATTCACGTAAATTGTGACAGTACTAATTGTAAATACAGCTCATTAATACAACACACAGAAGAAGAAAAGAAAGGAAGAAAGCAAGATACGAAAGAAGAGAGAAGTCCCGTTGTTGAAATGACCTTGAAAAATTGCACGCTTTGTTGGGAATTATCCTAATGCGTTAAGCTAATTTTCATCTCACTGTCGTTACACTCTCTCTCTCTTCCTAGCTGTGAAGTCAATGACTTACGAGCAATTTTCATCTCACTGTCAAGTTTCCAGTTCATTATTCGTTTGTGCATCAGGACGTTCGTTGGCTGACAACCAAACATATTGATGAAGCACAAGAGAAATTATAAAATGTCTTTCTTCGCTCATGGTTAAAATATCAAAGTAGGTGAGCATGCAAATTTTGCAAATCGAGTCCAATTACTTTGGGAGACATCAGTGATATAAAAATAAGATTTTGTTTGTGAAGCGTGATAAAAAGAATGTGGACATTCTCTTATATGTATATTTTTTTAATTCACTGAAAGAAATTGAAAGTAGATACACTGTAATGGGTACCAAGTGGAAGGCGCTACATGTTCGAGGATATGTTCTCCATCGGCGCCATCTTCAAGTCCGCCATTTTCAATCTCGATTGGTTTTCTTAAATGGGAGTGGGGTCGTGTAACATGTCATTCTGGGTTAGAACTTTACGGGAAATACGTTTCTGAAGTCAGTTTTACCATAAGTGTATTATTGTGAGAAATAAGGGTGTGTAGAATTACTCTGCGTAGGCTGAAAATCCTTATTTCGTTTTGAAATAACAAAGAAAACGAAACCCAAATGCATACAAATCCATATCGATTGAGCTCTATGATCAGGAACAATTTGTATTTCATACAAAATGTTGAAAATCTAAGATATTTTTTATTAATCTCATTTAGTCCTGCCCTCGCCACAGAAGCTGTCCCTCATCCTCGACTTCTCAGATTCTGACATAGTTTACGATTGGGTTTTCCTGCCCAACGAAGTAAATGTTCGAGTAATATATTAAATTAAAGTCATGATCTCTATACTTTCCCTTTCCTTTTTCTGTGGATAGAGTAACAGCGAAATTTACTTACTGACGATTTCATAAAATTCCATCTACCAATCATGAATCTACAAGCAGACTGAAAGGAGATTTGTGATTGGCAGATGGATTTCACGTCATGTTAAGGTCAATGCAAAACCCGTTGATATGTGAATTTCTCAGTTAAAAGACGAAGAAGAGGTTGTTGTAGCCAAAGCTTTTCTAAAGAACCAAATAGAAGTGCATTATTTTACACGTATACAGTGAGGAACCCTTAATTATTATTTTGTACTGACAGTTCGTGCTTATTATAGTTTGTATCTAAACTCCTTAAAAAATATATTTCATATAAGTATGATATGATGCTATCTAAGTTTTTGACTGACCAGATTCAAAGAGGAAAATCTGTTTCTGTATTAGCAGCTCCAGGAATGAATACCGAGCCGTTGTAGCTCAGTGGTAGAGCGTTAGCGTAGCATTTGGGAGGTCATAGGTTCGATCCCAGCTGCCGACCACCTGACTGAAGTTTTTCGAGGGTATTTCTGATTTACACCAGACAAATCCAGGTATGGCACCTTCAACACAGGCTCTGGACAACAACTTTCCGAATTCTTGCTCCTCCCCTATCCCGGCCTGAACCTTAGATGCCAAACGGACATAAAAAAAAATCAAATTACAAGAACGAATCCTCATGCTTATCGGCTACAAATGCTTCTCTTGATTTTTCTCTTTCCTAATATACGAGACTTATTTGTTACTAAATAGGTCGACATTAAGAAAAATAAGATTACTTGATGCCGTTCCTCGTTGAGAACTTTGAAGTCATGACAAAATTATTGGCAAAAGCTGTATGATTGAAGCTTAAACACCCCCAAAGCACTCTAATAGTAGTAATCCAGAAATGATTGAAGACAGAGATCCTAGTTATACCTACCAACAATGATTATGGTGATTCTATCCAATAAACGTTTACCTTTCCTAGGAAACAGATTTTTAATAGCTTAATTCATTTTTGTAATTAATGCATACAAAGAAAATTAAATTTGAACGCAGGTGATAATTGGAAGAAAGTTTATGGCTTTCCTCTGTCACCCCCATGAGGCTACTCTTCACCTGTTCTTCTTAACATACCGTGACTCAACAAAGTCATCGGTAACAGAATTTCCAAGAAATTTGTCGGCTATTCGAGAAGAATTCCAATTAGCTAATAAATCCTTTTACAACAATTGAACAACCCATGGATGATATATTTAATGACTCGCTTAATAATTGTGTAATATGAACTGTTGGCTACAGATGTGGGAAGACGCACAAATCTTGACTTGATTTTTACAAAGTCTCGTATATTTACAGGATGAATGGAAGGTTTGTCTAAGGAACAGTGACACGTTATTATTTGGCAAATTCCAAGACAAAATTACTCTTTGTAAAAGGTTCCTTCTACACCAAGTTTACAAGAAATTAAAATAAAAATGAATGAGAGAAAATTGAAACACTAGAAGGAATATTTTATTAGCAAAAGGTTAAAGCTTTCTCCTTGCTTAGGAATTCTCTGTACACTGATGATAATAATGTGAAGCTTCATTAAAACGACAATACTTCATTGTAAGACAAAGTATGATGAGATTATGAACGGAAAAACAATGCTAAAAACGTCTGCAACTTGGAGATTTGAATGCTTGCATGGAAGAGTAACTTTATAAAAGTGTGTCTTTCTGTGGTAACGAACGATGGCTCCGATAAGCGCTGAGGACGTTTGGATGGTTTGAGCTTCACGCACTGACCATCTCACCGGAGATTTACTCGAGGTATTGCTCAATCCCACGAGGCGAATGCTGGAATGGTACATATACTAATATCCTGGTTGATATCCTCCACATCCTTGTCCACGGAATAGCTCACCGAGGGATGTCTTCTAAACCATTCTTTTAAAGATACATTTAAAATGTTTGAAATATGTGTGTAAGTAATATCTTCTAAACTCGAATATATTTCTATTTCTCTAAACACTATGTATTACATTGCCTATATATTATTTCTTCAACGTGCTTGGAAAAACAAGTGCATGCAGATGCTTTATCAACATGTAAAAGGTCCCCCTTCACAATCCTGTGTCCATTTGTTCATTCCGAGGATTGACAACACAACATTTCTGTGCATGATCATAAAAAATGTTTATGAATTTCATCAATGAGTTACTAAACTCCGTATTAACATGTGCATACACAAAAATATATATCAATATGGGCTAGTATGGACTTCACCACATCGGTACTTTCTTTTACATATGGTAAATGATTACAAATCAACAAGATGAATTATTTCATCTCTCCTTAATGTAATTTTTACATTGTTTTTTAAGGAACATTGCAGATTAACAGATATAATGGAGTGACGAATGAAGATTGTCGGGGTCTTGATACAGTTCTATCAACATGTACATGTATGAAATTATGCTCTAGAGTGGACTCATCATTAAACAAAATATTTTTTTCTGCAAACAAAATAGTCCTGAGTTTTATAGGTGAACATTGTCGCGGATTTATACTTACCCAAAAGAATACTAGAATTATGGTAAAAGTTTTCGAACTGGGTATTTTAATAACGTTCAAGAACTGTTCACACAAGTAAATATGTTCCTAATGTACCTTAGCTGCAAAAAGGAGAAGATTATATATTTTTAGCACATTTTGGGAAATTCAATACGTTTCTATTACACATTTCCAGGATTATATTTACACGAAATACAAAACTAAATATTTGCAGCGCATAAATAGTCCAGAATTAGATTTGGTTGCATCCAGCTAAAATGTGATATATTAAAATCCTAATTTCGCAGTATTGTGTAGAAAACATAATAAGAATTCACTATTTACACTATTAAAATCCTTGTGTTTCGAAAGTGGACGGTATTGAATCTGTTAACTTAAAGGCTGATTTTCAGAAAATATTGCGTTGCTGGCTTTCCTTCGGCTTGGGTGAATGAATAGCCACACGCAATAAAACACGTGTTTCAATTGGCTACTCACTCAAATCGTAAGCAACGGAAGCTTTCATGAAAATCAGCCCTGAGTCTTGTTTCTTTCAGCGGTAGTATTAGTAAGTGCTGAATAAAAACAATGTTATCCAGGGGATATTTCAAACAAGGAGCTGTATCGCTCTTGCCTTGTTTAGATTACTAACATTTTACGATGGTAAACATTATGGGTAAAACTAACTCGCGTTCACACTACCGAACTTAACTTGGTTATCGTGCTTGTACTACCATTGTCTGTAAAGAAACAGGTTGAGGTTTCCGTGGTTGAGTTAGGAATCTGCTTGTTACACAGGAGAGGATTAAATTATAAAAAATGAACACAAATGAATTGATTGTAGCGTTAAATTTTGTAGATTAGTTCAGCCATCATTCTTTTATATTTTAAAAGTAGTACGCACCACAATTATACTATACATTTTGATTAAAAAAAAAAGAAATAAACTCACGAAGTGATTCGTGCCTAATAGCTAACTTGCGTTTAGACAGTCGTTTTTACTAATGTTACAAGATAACAGTCGTAAGATGACGCTAGTTAAATTTGAAACCAGCGTTAACCATAACTACCGTTTACATTACTAAAATGAACTCGGGTTAACGTTAACTTTGGTAAGATGTTAGTAATGTAAACAAGGTATCAGTGGGCAAATAGCAGAGGGGTCCATTCCGGACAACAGTGACCAGTTTTGAATTCCCATATTCCATTGCGGATGACGTAAGTGGTAGGAATTTGCCGGAAACCAAGGATCCATGAATGATTCAGGGGTTCTAAGATGGGTAAATCTTAGCGACGGGAGCTCTCCTCCTGTCAGGGGGACACAACACGAAAGAAAATCGATATTCAGTATTTCGCTTCGACATTAAATTCACAAGCAGTTAATCAGTCGTTGCCTGGAAAGTAGCATGACAGGTTTGGTTCTAAATTTTTAGTAGAATGCGTTAAATATTTTGAATTTCACAGTTATATGAGATCCAAACTTCAAACGTTACCATCTATCATGGCCTAGTGAAGCCTAAAATATTTTACGGCTCATTTTCAACACGCTTGCGTTGCTTGTGATTTGGATGAATAGCCAATTGAAACACGTCTTTTATTGCGTGTTCTACGTATTACGTAATAAAACGTGCTTCAATTGGTTACTCACTCTAATCGCAAGCAAAGTACGCAACGCCAACGTGCATGTAAATCAGCCCTTACTCTTTCTGTTTTACGACTATAATTAGAACAAAGTGCAACAGCACAACTCGTAGTGCTCTTGCTCATGTTTTAAAGAAAAATGTAGGACATCCTCACAGAAGTAAGCGAACACCTTACACGTAAGTTTAAAGATTCCCTCAAATTATTTTACTGACGTCATCGACACAATGGAATATGGAAAATCAATTTTGTTCACTTGTTGGGAATGGACCCCTCTGCTTGACTGCTAAATTTCCCTGTCGCAAGAGGCACTGAAATAGCATGACGTGCCCTGATTGGTTGCAGTTGTAACTAGCTACCTGGCGATTTCCAATCTTACTATAACACTGATTTCTCCAAAGAGAAACTCTTTGTTACACTTCCAGTTTTCGTCATACACCATTTAGCCAATCAGGGCGGAATGGTTTACCTGTATACATTACGTTGGTTGTATTGCCAGTAAATAGCGCCACAGCGGCCACGAAGAGAACTAGGTCTTGTACGCACATTTGTACCGTATGGGAAGGCACTAAGAGATCGTAGCCAGCGACGGTCCAACCAATAAGACGCAAGTAAATCCCAATTCACCATGCAAGATTAAAAGAATACCGGCGTCAAGTTGACCCAGCTTAAGAGTATTGGACCAGTCAATCCGTCTACCGTATTTACATCCATGCTTTTCAACAAGTTCTGCGCCTACGCGACAGTGGGGTGAGTTTTGGAAACATGAGCTTCGCTGAGACACTAATCTAAAATATACGCCATTGCAGAGCCACCCGTTAGCGTTGCAATGAACTAAGTGATGCGGGTGGATCGCGTGCTGAAAATAAAACAAACCCGATTTTTTAAAAATGTAACCAATGGCACTGTTTGTGAAATTTAAAAATGCATAAAAGAAAAGTTTGACCCTTCCGGGATTCGACCCGGGTAGGTATCCCTCTCAGAAAGTACTTGTTCTACCCAATGAACCACGCTGGGAAATTGCACGCAACGAGATTTAGAAACTTTATTTACAGATTACGTATTAGGGCTCATTGTCATGAATGTTTGCGTTGCTTCCGATTTGGGTGAGTAGCCAATTGAAACATATTTTATTGAATGTTTTCTTGTAAAGTAAGCGTAACACGTGTTTCAATTGGCTACTCACCCAAATCGCAAGAAAAGGATGCAACGCAACATTGAATGAAAATAAGCCCTTACGTCACAAGCGCGTGAATGATTGCACCAAAGAAAATAATAAGTTCACACGTATACCTCGATAGTACGTATCGTTGCGGACAGTCCTAATGCCTTCAGTTACTAACCAAGGATGTTCTAATAGAGGATATGCGATTTTGCTAAGAACATGAAGCTTAACATCACAGCATAGTCACGTCTATTTAGCCCACTTACTCCAATCAAAAAATATTATTTTGGCTAACAAAGATGGCAACAAGCTCTCTAGTTGTTCATCTAACAAATCAGGTACGTTGCCTTGGTCGATGCTCAGCTGTTTTTTGGCGTGATTCTTTCTCTGCCCATGAGAGAGCTACAGGGAAATCCTCTATTAGAACATCCTTGTTTCGAACCAACCAACCGTCATTCTTTATCTATGTAACTGAACGAAAAAGAACTTGTAATATCTTGGAAAGCTCTTTTATCTCGAACAGACAAAAATGGATATAAAATCAAGAGAAAGAAGAACATAAATTTAGAAGGCAAAGATGAGATGGAGAGCAATCTAATCCTAAATAATAAAAAAGACTAAACGAATATACAGTATAACGTAAAAACATTAAATTTACTAAACGTTTTCTTTTATGAAATATAATGACTATTAGGGTTGAAACTCTGACATCTTAGCCAACGAAAAGAAATAATTCCGGCGAATTTCATTTCTCGGAGGTATCACGTGAACACTTATGCTGCCATCTGACGAGCTGGTCGGAGGACGGGGATTTTTGTATAATGTCCACAGTATAGTAAGATTCACTTATTTTTAATTTCTTTCGTTGCACCTCGTTGTGTATTCCAGTCGCGATATTCTCGTCCAAGGTCATTAGAACTTATTAGGTATGCCATTCGTGGATGACTAACAGATGGTGCCATCTTTGGAGAGTTTTGACATGACGTCACTATACGGACCCCAACAAATTCGTCTGCTAGCGCGCGTGTTTCTAGCATAGCTTAGTAAGTAAAGTTTTAGTTTTTTTAGTTATTGTGTTACATTTGTGTTCAGTGTGTTAAAGTATTTTATACAATGACTGTTATATTTACTTTGTGGCCTCTGTTTTATCTAAACAATGAGTAATCATAATAACTGCTCTTTCAACGTGTTTCAACATAAAAACAAGTTCGTTGCCAACCAAAGTGCAGGTGGAAGGGAAGCTGCTGAAATACTGTTTGGGGCATGGGTTATGATATATTTTTACCTCAGGGATTCGGTCAAGATTATTTTCAATTTAGAGGGTGGGTAAAGTCAAAATTACGAGGGTCTAAGTGGAGGTTTACACGGCTTCTATCGAGAGAGCAAGGGCTCTCAGTTTTGGGGTGACACGGAATCCCTGTTTTATTGCCTTTTACACACATAAAATTAGATTTGAAGGTGTAGTGGGACCATGAAAATTTTCCGTGAGGAGGACCCCTTGCTCGTGGCTGCGGGCCTGTATACTTGTAGGTTAATTTGTACTATGATAACGCCCAGGTAATACGTAAGTTAATTTTAATCATTTAGTAAAAATTAGGAGATAGCCTCGTGCTTATGAAAGACATGTCAAATTTCTTATCGTTATTGGCCTGGACTGGGTTGAAAGAAAAATCTTATACTAGACTTAAGACTTTAACTTATGTCGGTCAGAGTTGCACTCCGCCAAGTGTGTACTCAAGTCTGTTGCTGGAAGTGCTTAATACTCTAACTTAAGTAATACTTTTCGTATTTAAGTAAACCTCGAGAAATGTGCATTTTCCGCTGCTAATTAAGTTTCACAACACTGCAATTTCGACCAAATGTGATCGTTGCGCATGCTCGGTGATAGTTAACAGTTGAATTGATGTTGGCGTGTTAATTCAGAAGCGGAATTCGTGGCAAGAATATAAAAAAAGGAATTATTCAAATTCCCAACATGAATTATTGTTTTCCTTGCCGCTTGGACGAAATAACTGAAATAATGCGTATATTCTGAACTGTGCTAAAATCAAAACTATTCTGCAAAATATCTAGAAAAAGAATAGAATTAAGTGAAAAACAACTAATTGAATATAATTGATTTAACGCCCTTAGCGAGCTGGTGAGCGTCTAAGGACGGGATCAACAGTTCTTAACAGTTACTAGTATGTTTCACAAAGTGGAATCCAAGCCACTCCATTCAACTGGCCCCGGAGGTAATTGAATCCTTGTCCATGTACAGAATAACAGCTAACGTTGCTACTAAAGTAGAAGAGTGCGTAGGATTTAGGCTACTCTGGCTTCGGTAAACGCATGCGTAAATACAAGAAGTTAGGTCGAATATGCTTTTAATTGATACTTCCTTCATAGTTTTATGCAGCATGCACCCGTCCAAATCAAAGAGCTTGGAATTAAATGGAAAATTATCTAGAGTCTGATCAAAACATGTTTGAAGTAAAACACATGATTTTTAATAATTATTTTTATTTACAAGTTTGCCACTTGTGAACCGTTGTTGTCAAATACATTTTAGTTCCGCACTTTTTCTTTTCAATTGGGTGAGCAGCTACGTATTTAAATGTTTATTTCTGGGGAGCCCAGTACCTTTGGAGGAGAAAGGTCCGATGTCTGTCTGGGTGTGAGATTTGTGTAAAATCAATATACTTTTCGTAATATGACACTAATTGTAACTAAAAAAATGTTATTTTTTGGAGGGGGTTCGGATATTCCGGGCCCACCCCATAACTACTTCCATGTGGGTGATTTATATTTAAATCCATGGATTCTTGATTATTCCGCCAGGCCGTAGCTAGGAAGGTACCTAATATCTTCCTGGCTCTACGTAAAAAATACACATTTAAATGCGTAAATAGGAATTAAAATGATATTTGGTGACGTGTGACTAGACTTAAGTTTGCAAAATGGAAATAATGATTAAAAATCATTTTGTCATGTACGTCGAGACACAGGATAAGTCCTTTACACAATTTAGCTATCCCATACTATGTTGTCATGCACCCTCGTACATATCTTTGTCTGCGCTCTTTTTTTTCTGCGATTTTAAAGCTAAATACATTCTGAATTAGCGAAATATTTTCATGGGATTTTCGCAAAAACTCTGAAATAATCTATGAAAGAGAGGAAGTTATTCTGAAGGACTAAGGTAACAGATATTTTAAATCTGTATTGATATTGATTTACAAGCATTTGACCACATCACATGGAGTCACGAGTATTTGAAACACACAATACATTTTAGGAGAAATTAAAGGAATGATCCTGTGTCTCAACAAGTTTCAATCTTACACCACCGATCTGAAAATTTTAGGTAAACCACTGGCTGACTCTAACCGTCTAACCACACCAATCATATTCTTAAGATAAACTTCTAAAGGTTTATTTCCATAACGCACTCCCTAAGTTCAAGTGTCAAAGTCAAGGTTTATAGATCAACATTTGTGTGCTCAACGTTCGCGTTCTACTCCCAAAAGTTACTCTTACTGATGTTTCATTTGGTTTCACTCAGTCACAGCAGATGCACGCCGAGATGGTGCATGGAAATAAAGCGAGGAACTCTATGAATGGAGAACAAATTTTTGAATAAAGCCAAAAGTACTCCAAGACACATAACTTACATTGTTTAAATCTATTTTATGAACTCACCGACTGTCAGAAAATGTGTAAATATATTAACAGTTACAATCGAGCAGTCACTTAACTAAAAAAATACTGCAGTAAGTTTGTTCATTTATCGTCAATCCCATTGCAGCATTCACCTACGTTTTTAATGCATCGGTTCCTTTCCCGTTTTTGAAGCTATTAAATTTAAGACTTATTTAGTAGCTAAGCTTATCCGACACAGTAAACACCCTACTACTAATTGTAAAAAAATCATTAGTTTCTTACGCCCGTTTCCAAAACCTTGGACCACTTTTATTTTTTTGTTTTATCTCTAATGCACTCTAGCGCCGATACGGAAGCAGGTATACAAACTGACTTCAGATTAGGGTTTAGGAACCTCGATTTACTAGGTCGTTTCAATCTGGTGACATCATAATCTCCGTACGTCTATACACTTCTATAATTTTTTATAACTTACTCTGATTTTATGTTCATCCTGGATATCCCTTATTTTCTTCACGATTATTTCGAAACTTTCTACAATGTACATTTTGTCGCTATGACCTTTCTTTTAATTATACTCATTTCATTACATTGTCATCGGGATCACCTTTACTTATACAACAAACTTATTTGTTGTTTAGTTTAATTTTGCTTCATTAGCAGTAGAGTTCCTGTTTTATTTTTTTAACTGAAATTCAAAGCGTGTTTTACAATAACTAGGATGACCTTTAAGGTTAGGAAAATGACAAATCGTGATTTCAGAAATTCAACTTATGTAGGCCTACTTTAAACTTTGGTAAACTTTATTTTTATATGGGCCACTCTAGTTTGTAGGCCTACTTCTATCTTATTTTATATTTCTTTTCATGCCTGTAGATAGGCTATGAATACGTAAAGGTGTTTCTGCTAATAATATTTTTAAACCATTTCTGTTATCCCTGCAATAAACGGAGATAAATCAATTCTGGAAAATATTTCTTACTCACTATGTTTTCTAGTGTTCCAAACACGCTTGTTAATTTACTAATTGTAGTACTACTTATGTTAGATATTATTATTATACTTTAGACATTTTCATTCAAGCAATCACACATTTTCTGAAGAAAAAAAAAGTCTAGTATTTCTGATTCGAATTTCGCAACATTTTGGCATTTTAAAAATACCAGGTTGAACCCTGATTGTACTGTACTGTTCCTTCTTCACACTAATGTTGAACTTAACTCACAACTTATTTATTGTTTATTTTTACCTATTAAATATTGACGTATTATGAGATGCATTATATAGATATAACAAAGACGGCATTTGTAGCCGTTTCCAATGATGTACAATATTAACAATTTTTAATATAGCATACTGACAGAAAGGCATGTAAGAACTAAGTTATAACCAATATAATCATGTTCCTTTTGCGTTTCTTGAAAGTAAAAAAAAAAATCTCCAGTGGGAGGGATTCGAAACCATGACCCTTGAAAGTACAAAAAGTTTCGGCAGGCTTGCCTTAACCAACTACACCACGAAATCACAACACGGACCTGTTGCTTCAAATAAGGGTAAGTATATCACGAATAGAGATAATGCATTCGATTTATTTTAGTCGTTTCTATCATTTATAACTTGTTTCGCGTGCTTAAAGTTATTGAAACATTCACTGCAGATTATTTTATTACTTATTTCATCACGAAATGGTGTGCAAATCCTTCCCTTTCCTTGTTTTCTATCTTAAATTTAACTTAAGTGTGTCAGATACCCGTCTTAAATTCTTGCACTTAAATGTGATACACTTTTGGACTTAAGATGATTCTTGCAACGGTTGTTTCGCATTTTTGTCTTAAATGTTTGACTGAAGAAAGCTTTCACACTGAAGTATTTTCTTGCAACCCAGCCCAGGAGCTGTCATCAATATTGGGGAAGCCACAGCACACCCTCAAGCATTGCTTTGTCCTCAACCTCAGTAGCGAATTTCTCAAGGGAGGGGATATTAAGAAAATAACATCCTTGGCAGATTTGCAACCCAACCTAGCAGCATTTACAAATATCTTTCGGGATTTCTTTCTGTAATTTTAGACCAGTAAAATTATGCGGGTAAAATATTAGATACATGAACCTTGTAGTTTGCTTAGTTCACTTACAATTCTAATATAAATTTAGCCACATTTTGTCAAAAACGGTCTCGGCCAATAATTACTAAGGTTTATGATGACAGATTTCTCTTCTGGAACTGCCAGTTCGGGTTCAGTCACATTCGAAAGTTTTCATTTTTCTGAGATATGCAGTAATTATTCGCTTCTGAGTATAAAATATCATCTCTGGCATAGATGTTCGTGCGGGTTGTACACAATCTGAAACGCTTTTAAAAATTTGAAAGTCTGATATGCTTCCATTGTAGTTTGGATAGAACATTCACTTTTGTTAATTTCGCTTCGAAAGTCTCAACTAGTGTAGAATATTTTTATGTACAAAGGAAAATTAAAATTCTACTAACTATGGTTGTCTATTTTCTCGTGTTCCTCTTCGTTTTTAAAAGGATTCATGAAGTCTGAGGCAACACTTTTGTTATATACTATAATTTCTGCTAGTTGATTTTTGTAGCTATTGGATATAATCTAGGCCGTTACTATTTTTTTATATACTAGATCAGTAACGTATCCAGGCGGAGAGTTCAGAGGTTGCGGACCTCTCCCAAATTCAGATTTCTTTGTAAACTTAGCATCATTTTAGGCCTAATTATGCTTTTGTTCTTTGAACCTCCCCGAAATCCCTAAATATTCTAAGAAAAAAAATCTGGATACATGCGTGAAAGAGATGTTCTTATTCTGTAATTGGATCTTATTTTCTGGATTTTTTTTTAGATATTTCCATAGATTCTTCCGTACTCTTAATTTATTGCAACTTGTTTTGTCTTCCACCATCTAACAGTTTTATTTGGTTACAACAGCATCTTGGCATTATTTAGAGCTTCTACTAAGTAAAGGTGTTACTTTTGTAAGAATCTGTGCAACGCTCATCGTAGGAATGTACTAATTCAAGAGAATGAAAAAGGGGGGATTAAAATTGCATTAAATTCATTACATCAGTTCAATCTGAACTTGTGACATTGTTGAATAAGAAATTTTGAAAATTTCTTCGAACACAAATTAGGCATATGCTACTTCTTTAACATCATGTTTTTATAGTGTTGTAATTGTTCCTAAATAGTTTAATATCAGTCGAATATGAATAGTCTTAAGCAATTCCACATTGAGTTTCACAATACACTTAAATTGCAGCAGGTCACTTATCATATTAAGTCTTGAATATTTTTTTAAAATTTCCCAGCAAACTGCTATTACCATCATATTCTTATCAAAATAAGAACTCATAATTCACACCAAAATCTATCAGATTTGATAAATTGTTTTCGATAAATCCCGAATATCTTTCTTCACAACTCTCCTTCCAACACCATGTTAGGGGAAATATTTGTCAGGATGTTATCGAGTCAGATGAACAAACTTCTTTTTTCTTTAATCTTACATAATTTATCCATCATTGACGTGGCTACCAACAAAGCACATTTTTTAAATATTTTAGAGATAATAAGAGTTTCTAATGCAAAAAAACATTTCCATAGTCAAGGAAACAATTCCTTAATTTTGAAACTTGATCGCAGATTTCAATAATTTGATTGTTATGGCTAGACTCTTCTCTCCTTATATTCGACCAAGGTATTCGTGTGATCTGAGGTACTAGGCCAGCGTATTTAAGGTCACGAGTTTGTGTCGATTTTAACGAGCATTGCACTCACATAATCGCGACAGGCTAAAGTCAAAAGTTACTAGCATGACCCATACAAAATAAAGTTTACCAAAAGTTTATATTTTCTCTTTGTGACCTGAAAGTTCATGTTAGATCTTACATTGAGAGATCACGTAAGATCTTACATTGCTCTGTATCTTATAAGTAAACCTAAGGATGCATTTTTGGGAACCACCTACGCAGTACTCATTATACGTTTGCACTGGATTTTCATTTCTTGCATTGTTTCAAAAATAGCAGAATATTTCTGGACTTTTATATCAACTACGCATAGTAATGTCACTTCTTATTATCTCTCTCAACAATACATTAATAGCAAAACTGACTTCACCAAT
>JAGDQP010046433.1:0-11962 GCA_022664845.1 Lepisma saccharinum
TTTGTTTTCTCTCTTCAATGTCATCTTTCTTTGGCTGCTGTATTACATTGCGTTGTTTCTACTAACAAGCCGAACGTGCTTCTTCATTAACTAATACCCTCCGTCCATCCTTTGCATGCTGTTACGCTTTAATCATACACCTGATTCTTTTCCAGGCGGGCTTCAATGCAAGACTGCTGTGACATCACGGACGCCTGATAGCACTGACCACTCGACCAACGAGGACGTCTTTGTTACTACACTGTAGCTGTTGAGATGCGTCCTCACCATCCGACTGGATACTTATAGTCTCTCTCATTGCCAATATATAAGCCAAACGCTCGTTGACTGTCTTTAATTATCACTCCTGTCTGATATGCAACCACGCATTATTTTATAAAAATGGTCATAACGTTAATTCTCGTTGAGGTACCGATGTGCCGACAATGAATTATTGTTACCTGTTGGTAACTCATCCCATTTGTGGTCCTTTCGACCCATCTTTACTTGGAAGACTTTCTGGGAATCCCCTACTTCCTTTGGGGAATCCCTAGCGCCCTGCTTGTAGAATTTTCCAATATGCATTTTTGGATAGCCCGGTTGTGATTTCCTCTAATTTACTCTCAACCGCCTACGCTTCGACTTTTCGTCTTCGCAATAATCCGCTCTGAAGTTCATTTTCCCACGCTTTCGGCAGGCTGTAGCTCCGTAATGCCTCGGAATTTCCCCCCTGTTACCTTGGTATTTTTTCTTTATTTTTCACTGTACTATCACCTCCCGAAGTTTGTCGGTCCGTAACCTTACCACCCTGTATATATATATATATATAGAGAGAGAGAGAGAGAGAGAGAGAGCTTCAGAACATAAACATACAAACGGCCAGATTTATTAATAATTGTAAACGTAATTCATGTAATCATTTTATATATTATACGCAGATCAATTACATTTATTTACGACTGGGATGATGAAATAATTCATTCATTTGATAATATAAGTCATGAACACCACTGTTAGCCAGTTATTGAAAACGTCTTTGGTTTATCTAAAGATATGTGCACTATTTATTGCTTAAACTAATATTACTAGTATCTAGGAATATAGGATATTTTTTGAAGTACCATTCATTGTTTATGAATTTATATCAAGCTGCTAGTTACCCACGTAGCTGCGAAAATAGCAAAAATTACCTGTCATATCTTCATTTGGGCCTTGAGCTCTAAATTGTTCCAATACATCCAGATATTTTTCAAATATAATTCATAGAATTCAATCCAGAATTATTAGGCTATATTTAATATTACGAGGTTTGTTCCGTGTAGAATTCTCCACACTCCTACAAGCACTAAACTTTGAGCTGTCATTTCACCAGCTTCTCTAACGTTTTCAAAGTAACAAGTAGTATGATTTGTTTCATTGTTCAGAGTCAACAAAATCCAAAATTATAACTTAAGGCTCTACGGCTGCTCGGGTTAATAAAACATTAACTTCCTACATAAGAGAAATATGTCTGCATACAATGGTGCACTATAATTCTGGTACATGTTGTTTTAAGACACCAGTTCTTGCAGCAATTCTTCCACGTATGTTGTCGCCAGCGATTCTACAATACCAAGCCAGTATTTTCTATCTACGAGGTGAGCGGGGTAACTCAATTTGTGTGTACGATTTACGGGAGTTTTCCCGAAAATGCATAAGTGGGGAAACGATTTATTTCAGTTAAGAATTGCCTCCTTGCTCCTGAATAACGGGATCATTAATACAAAATGCGTCTTTTTCTCCTCACAGTATACTTATGCAGTTATGTGCACTGTGGCTTTTTGTGGATTGTGTCGTTTGTGTGCCTTTGTGGTAATGATGCATAGGCTGAAAAAATGCATTTTCGAAAGAAATAAGAAAATGTGTTATTATTCCATCAGGCAAACCATTGCTTTCGTTAAAGATTAGTTTGTTTTTTCACCACGAATATCCACTACTTAGGAGATATTTTGTGGAATTCACCAAACTTAGTTAATATTTCACCAAATGTACTGTCTTTCAAAGCTTTTAAAATTTTGAACTTTTCATAAATTTTTAAGGAACATTGGCTCGCTCCTTATGTTTTAGAGTCTTTGAATTATGACCATGAAACTATATGAGTTGGTAAAATTAGTTGAATGTATAGCAACAATAAGACTGTTTTTTTTTCATTTGACAACAATAAAGTAAAGTAATCTTAAATCATCTTATGTTTTTCGAATACTGGTTGAATGAATAGAATCACTGCATTTTATCTTCCTACCGAAAGGGTTAAATTTTGCGACTTCGGTAATATTGTAAAAAAGGAGACGATGTGTAATTGCGAACAACTACTAATCTAGTAGAAGTTATGCTGATGGCAATATTTTTAATGTATTGTCGTTACAGTTAACTAAAATTCTCTAAATAATTAGAAAATTAAATACACAATTTCGATTTCTGCAACTGTTCTAATGAACTATGCATTAATTTAGGTGAGATCCAATTTTATTCTTGTTCAAGCTAGTACTCAGGGTTGATATTTTGATCTTTCGTTATATCATTTTACAACAACCACAGGTGGAACCGGGTATCTACTTTAGAGGAAACTGTATTTATCTTAGTGGTTTTCATTCCCTTATACGAGGTCATTATAGATAAGCATGTAGCAGACATTTTGATTCATCGGCTTTACTGAGCGATTAAAAGTCTTTACTGAGCTATGACGCATTACTTTAATTAGAGGCAGACAACAGAAGATTTTCTGTGTAACACAATCGCGATACAATTGATCTGTTTCGTGTGAACATATACTTACTGTGATCTTGTTGATATACATTTTATTGTTAACAGTTTATACTTTAGTTCGTGAAAATAGCCACGGCATGGCTATAAAAACGAAATTAGCAATAAGTTTGAAGTTAGTAGCTTCCTGGTGGTTTCCTTTCATATGGGCATAAGAATATTATGTTCGCATACTGATCTGCGGATATCTAGAGTTACATCCCATTTTTTTGTAGTTTTGGAAGTTGGTCATCTGTTCTTCTGTGAACTGGTCACCTAGATAAATGATTAATATTTGTCTATTGTATGAATAATATAACGATACCATACCGATATAACGATACCAATACCCAAGAGACTTTACTTCAGAGGTTATATATACTTATATCGACATAACGTTACTAAGATTCAAAAGACTATAATTCAGAAGTGCTTTATTATGGAACGAAACTGTATGTGCTCTATACATAATACGTTATTCTCATCCTCCTTAAGATAGTAAGGCAATCAATTAATGTTCAACAAATCCCAGTTATACATCTAATTATATAAGCTGAAGGTTTAATTTGGTGTTCAGATAGAAACATGTCAACGCACGATTGAATATTAATTATAATATTATATATATATATACGACTGGGATGATGAATGTGCACTGCATTGACCATATATATGCTGAAACACACTACTGACCAGTCATTGAGATAAGAACAGTTTCTTTAATATATTTTAGAGCTAAGAATAAGTATAGTATTCGCGACTTCAATATATAATATCTAGGAATAGAAGATATTATGTTAAAATACCAGTATTTATGGCTTTAGATCTTGCGGCCAGTTTTCCCATGCTGATGGAAAAATATCAAAATTTCCTAATTATATATTTTAAATTATATTTTAAATTTTCAAGTAGGTTCATGTGAAATTCACTTGATGCTTCCCAGAAGTAATGCGCTTCATTAAATCTTACGTATTTAGCTGCACGTTACATTCTTCCCACGCTTACAAGCTAAAATACTGAGCTATCTTCCGTACAACTATGCCTACGTTATTGTTTTTTTTACTGTATGATTTGTTTCACTATTCTACAGTTTGTTTAATTGTGAAGAAGTAATTGCTGGAATATACCAACTAATTATTTCGGATGTCCCCAATCTACGTCGCTTTCGCCGGTAAAGAAAGTAAATTGAACATTCTGAATTTGAATTAAAATGTATTTATGAATTTTAGGATCAGACTGTGAAAGAGTGGGGGAAGTATGTGGGAAGCTTTGGACAGGCCTTAGCCTGAGTCTATCAGACCTCCATTTGCCTAGTGTGACTAGGGTTCGAACCTACAATGAACCTCAGTGAGAATGTTTGGTCACTGGTGTAGAACAAGGTATCTCTCGAATGTTCTACCAACTTATGTACAGTCGCTCAGTAAATAAATATCATTAATTACAAAATTTACTTACAAAAACTCAATATCTGACTAGAATCGAGTATCCAAAATGGAGCGTTTCTCGTTCAGTGTCACAATTTACTTGCAGACTATTCATGCACGTTGTCACCATCGCAGCTATAATACGATTTGTGTGCACAATTTAAGAAAAGTTTCCTAGGATTTTTAACTTGTGAAACTATTTCTTACGATCAAGATTTGCTCGACGATTTCCTGAACCGTAGGACAAGTGATAGGCAGGTTATATTTTTGTGTTTTTGTTGCCAGGTAATGCAGATGAGTAAGTTACTTTTGCAAAGAATTTTATTGTTTTATTTCTTCTTACTTGATAATCTGAATAGTCCTTTTAATTGCACCAGTGAATAATTTTGCATGCATTGAGTGTCTGTGTATCATTTCATAGCTCGTCATTCAGACTAGTATACCTGACTTCTATCATTGTGAAACTTAAAGAGAGTAGTAGCACATTGTCAACAGCATGATGAAAAAAATTATTTCTAATATAATTGTGTAGTTTTTAAGAAAAAAAAAACATGTGAATAATACAAGTATGCAAAAATACGCTAAACATTAACTGTTTGTTCTTTCGCACACAATATGTCAGTAAACAAGGAAGTTTCCCTCTTAGTTACCTATGGCTTTAAATTATTTTACGTACCCTGTACCCCATGCGTGAAACTTGAAAATTATGTATCTTTCACGTATTTGTTGAAACCGGAATAATTCACATAGCATTGCAGTTTTGCTTCAAAAATCTATCGGCCTGGAGATCTTTAATGCAATATTGGTTAGTTTGGTTTACAATGAAAAGAGGAATAAGATAACCCCATACAAATTTCCAAGGAAAATTTAATTTCAAGTGTGTAGATATTTTCGTATTAAAATCTTAACTATAGCATTTGTGATAAAATTCTAAAAGAACACAATTGCCGAATAGTACACGTAAGCAGCAGTCACATTATCTGCAGGTGATTCCTGATCCCACCTTAACGAATTATCCCGATAATAGTGTCTATGTTCTGTGCTAGTTTTGTTACCCTTTACTTCCACCAATATAAATGTTTTTTTGTCGTATCCACCAGCCAGTAACCAACTGCTGAAAGTTCGAAATACGATATAATTGTTGAATTCGACTTATGATATCATTCGATTTTTTTTTTTACTATTTTGTATCACTCATTGAAAGCTTTGTACCACAGTCATTTGATAGTACGTTTAAAATACGAAACACAATAACATTGTCGAATTCTACTTCACGAAAGTTGCTTGGGATCTATTTCTTATTTAGTACACGATTTGTGTAATTTCGTAGAGGGCTTGAGGTGCGAAACGTTGGGTAAAATTCAAAGATCAAGAATTTCTTCGATCCTTTTGGATTGTTTTATTCTCTGTGTCATTTATTTTCTCTATATTACAACCATGCCTTTTAATTTTTAATCGTTTATTGTGTCTTTTGCAAAACGGAAAGTTGGGTTTTCTTTGTCGTAGGGTTAAGGCTATAAATTCAATGTAGCATTTAAATGAATCACAAAACCTAACATGTGGTAACAGTAACTTGCGGGCAAGCAGTCGTACGTTGCCTGATTTAAACTCTGCGTAAAAAAAAAGAAAAGAAAAACTCGAGAAATCATGGTTGGAGTAGCTATCGAGGGGGGTTGAACTCTCTTGACTCCCATTGCCGATTCGAAGTCAACGACTTACCTTTGACGCCATGTGAATTCATCAAAAATGCGTTTCCTATGCATTTAACTTCTACATTCCTTTAACAGCGAAGCTAAGAGTCTTCAAGCTTCCTATCCATGTCAGCATATACTTTAGCTGATTCTTCTTTCTCTCTTACACTACGTGTTCATAAATTTTATGCATGTCTAGAATAGCCATTGAGGGTGTGTAAAACAATACCAACAAAGAACGCCACGAGATTCCTGACATGAAAATAACAGAAAATTATAGACCATTCAGAGTGAACAAATGCTTCGTTTTGCGTTATAGGTTGCGGAAAGTAGAAGTGAAACTGCATGGTACCCACAAAGACTTCAAAGGTGCTCTAACCAGAAATGCATATTCCAAAACTGTGCAATATGTGTTCAAGGGATTTCCCAAAGTTAATAAGGGATTCACAGAAATTATATGGTATAATATCTGTCAAAAGAAGATTTAATAGGACGTCCTTCCAACAAGTAACAATAATTCATTTGCAAAAATTCGATATCTTAAAAGATTTCGTATAGCAAACGATTGAATTAAAAAGATATGTGGTTTCACAACAAACAGGATTAACTACATATTTCCTAACGACATTTTTGTGTACTTTTTATCAGTAAAAGACTGTCATTACCCGGTCAGATACCAGTGATTATGTTTATAATTTGTACTCTTATGGAAACTCGTTTTATTCGTGCTCATTTCGACACCCATAAATTCCAGAGAATATCTTTGAATACCCTACTTCATTTGATGAAATCGTTGGGCATCCATTGCACGATTTTCAAATTTACAATTTTTGATAGAGTTTATTGAGTTTATAGGTTTGAGTTTATTGAGTTTAACATGATGCCTCAGTTCTACTGTTAATGGTATATAAAACATCAACGTATAAAAGTAATTTTCCCACACTTTCGGCAGCCAGATAGAGCCAAAACGTAGCACTTGTGAACCCCCGATTATCTTTCCGTTTTATATCCTGTCTGATATTTCGTGTGGAATGTTTGTAAGTTTTGATTTTCAACACACTTTACATAAGAAATTTATTTTTCTATGTGCTTGTCGCCAGTTTTTTTTAATGTTGTGTTCAGCAAGTCTAGGGCTAACATAAAATAAGACTTTATAACGTTCTGCTTCATGGTGAGAAAAAGCGGAACTCGTTGCATATAGCTTCATCATAGTATATATTTGTGACTGCTCACTAATTTTTACGTAACTATCTAAAACTATACGTTACGTAACTATCTTATACTTATTCAGTTATAATGGGACTGCCATTTTAGAAGAAAAAAGTATTTAGTAAAAAACGAAAGGCCAAATTTATGAACAGAGAGAAACCTATATTTTCAATGTTTTTTTTTAATTTCAGGTGAATATCAATATCAATAATAATAATAATAATAATAATAATAATAATAATAATATAATTATTATTATTATTAGTAGTAGTAGTAGTAGTACCAGCAGTTCTGGCTGTTGTAGTAATAGTAGTAATTGTAGTACTCGTAACAGTATCAGTTGTCGATAGATATTTTAACATACAAGTAATGATATTAATAATAATAACAATAGGAGAATCAGGAGAAAAGTAGCACATGCGAAGAACGCATATTTGATCAAAAAAACTTTAAAAATATATTACCGTGAGCTATAGGAATATGGATAAGTTATAGCAATAATAATAATAATACGCGTGAGGAATATTGTTCTGTTCATACTGGTTTAATTTTCGTTATTTCGTTAATTAGAATTCGTTAATAAATCCCGTGAATTAGAATTAATCCATTGCCACACTGGATCAATTTTCGTTATTTCGTCAATTAGAATATCCTAGTAGAGTTCGTTAACTAGAATTATTCCACTATCTTCGGTACGAAAATTCAGTCTTCCATTACTCCCTAATGAACGTTGTACAAAATCATTTATTGGTGGTACAAAATGTTACGAAACTTTGACATTAGTTTCAATTGTTTTTTTGTTAATATGAAGGAACAACCTTTAACTTGTTCCCCTACATTCTATCGTCCGTTACCCGTTAATGGACGTCGTACATCACTTTTGATTGGTAGTACAATATGATACGAAATTAGTAAAATCCTTTTTGCATTCTTTTCATAGTAAATTCCAAAAGTGGGGGAACACATTAATGAAGCTTAAGAAGCTTCTGTAGTTTTTGTTTCCTAATGGTAATATAGTTAGGTTTTATTATTGTCATACAAAGCTCTATAATGCAAAGGCCAGTTAACGACCAGAGAATATATTCTATCATTACCTGGTACAACTTTCAATTATTTCGAATATACAAAAGGAAGCTTCTGGAAGCATTTTATGAAATAGCCCTCCTACTTAAATAACATTTAAAATTTGTGATTTGTGTGTTTCTTAGGAGTTAATTATTTGTTAGTATTTATCAAAGTGTAGAAAGATAATTCTATAGTTGAGGTAGGAAGTAGGAGAGCCGGCTGTGGTACTGCTAATTTTCATCAGTATCACCGTAGGCTCTTCTGTATTTTATCATGAACAAGTTTCTATAGAAGAAAGGCTCCATAGGACTACTTGAAGATAACTCATATAGTAAGGAGATTTTCCGTCACATAACCGTCATCTTAATTCTTTATGCAAAATTCTGTACGTTTGATATTATTTCCAATATACATGAATATAGCCCTTTGTATATATCTTATCTCCTATACACTGTTCTTCATCGTCATGTTTATATAATCCTTACAAACAAAGAGCAGTGTATTGTTGTTTGAATCTCTAGTCCCTTCCAAGAGGGAGTACGCTTCGTATCAGGTTTAATATAATAAGAGCTTTTCATTGTTTTCATTATTTTGAAAGCTGTAAAGCAACCATGCTTAAAAGAGCTCTATACAATAAATTGTATTGTATTACATGAGCCCAAGCAAGAAGCATTAAACTATTTCGAATATTCGTTCTACAATTAGATTAATATCGATAACGCTTTAGTGAATCAACAACATTTAAAAATAACGTCATGAGATTGTTTGAGGACTGTAGGGATTCATGAAGCTTCAATAGTAATCATGCCACATATGGGCCAATCCTATAATCATTATAATTTACATATTCAATCCTTATTAGGTCACTAACGTCTTGTTCTGTAGTAATTGATTTCTCAATATTTTTGAACGAATGTAGAGGATATGACCAAAAGTATGATATTGTACATTTGATATCACTAACGTAGTTACATTAATTTTTAAGTTTAATTTTATTAATGGCATATTTCGATCACGAATGGAATAGGATCGGTAAGCATAGAGAAGATAGGAACCAGAACTTCTCGTGAGATACCACCTGCACATCAACTTCTTGAAACTGAGGTGAACGTTGAGAAAACTGATGATCGTCGACCGAGGTTTTCGAACCCAGACACTTAACCTTTTCGATCAGAAAACCACACCGTTATATCCTGAGTTTCGTTGCAGATTAGAGTAATATAGCACATTCTACAATGAGTATCTACATGTCATTATAAGTGTTCAGTTTGAAAATTTTGAGTAATAGTGAAAAAACATAATGACCACATACTGGTAGAAAAAAGTGGTAGTTTGTTTCCCATATAAAATGTTCAGCAACAGTTCCTACTCTGATGGAAGTTTCTGTTTTACAAATGTAGAAAGGATCAGGTTTGCATTAAAAATGACGACATCCATTCATTATTGAATAGAATATTGAGAACAGATTTTTAACATGTTGGTATTAAGCTGAACGTTAATGTGACATATCCCTTCCAAATATGTAACATTAGCCTTCTAGTTCTATGTCGTTAGCAACAGAAGATTCATTATTACTATTATTATTTATGTTATCAGTTTTAGTACTTGTTGTAGCTCATGGTGTTTCAATAGCTTTTGAAAGGTATTAGTGGTGTCTGGCTTCCGTAAAGGTAGTGGTAGACTATAGCTAGATTAAGCAAATATTATATTTATAGGGCGTTCACTTAGAGTGCACATTCTTCTGTGTCCTTGTTTTTTTTTAGAACAACTTGGCATACAAAATGAATACTGAATTTATTATTTTAAATAATTTTATATCATGTGAGCTGGCGTAATTACGAAACCTCTGTCTCATCTGAACAAAAGTACCAAATTCAAAATAGCGAGTTTTTCAAAATTTTGTAATATTTTTCTAAGCTACTCTTGATAATACACTTTTATGCCAAATTTTGTATCTCTATCTCAAGCAGTGAGGAAATATAATTTATGAGGTCCGGCATTATCTAAGATTGTGTTTCTGGAGGCATTTTGTAATATTTTCATAGCCAATTGATTAATAGTGATGTAACGTCATTCTAACATTTTTTTTAGTTCCAGACGTTTAGGCTATGTCTTATACGGACATTTCATTTTGGCGGATATTTTGGATCTAAGATGGCCACTTTTTCAACAATTGTAATATTTCATTAGTCTGCTAGTGATGATGTACTTTCATTCCAAATTATGGTTTCCTAGGTTCAGCCGTTTATGCTGTGTGTTCTTTGAAATTTTAAATTTCATTGTTATTTTGGATTCATGGTGGCAATTTTTCAAGCTGTTGGAATAATTTTTAACGTACTTATTATCCTCCACCTTCGTGACAAATTTCATGTTTCTAGCTTATCTGAAAGACCTAAACAATATGTTGAGTAAGTCAGTGAGTGCGAATGAGTCAGTTAGCCTACAATACATAATTTTAGGGGTCTATAACTCGAATATGCTTCAAGCTACAGATATGAAATATTGCACACCTTCAATTATTTGACATATTTTCTTAACTACGAAAATACATATTAAGATCTTTGACATGTTTTTCGTTACGGGGCCTCGAAATTTCTGATTTCACCATCAACTCTTATAACATGCATATGGCAATGCTGACGTTTAGAGATAAGCGGAACTTGGTTGAAGGCGCTGCCGGGCATGTTGATTGCACAGGAGTGTAAAAGCTGTGTGTTGGTTTTACAATTGAATATTGTTGTACATTACTTCATGCGTACGCTATTAATTATTTTAAAACTTCTTACATATTTCTATCTGATATCAAGGAGTACCATGAAAAGACGTTTGTATCGATGACTTCGTCTAAGATATTTGTCTAAAGTAAACGCGTGTGCTAGCAACACACCATTTGTTCCTCCGATCACTGAGACTGATTTTCATTTGAGCATTGTGAAATAAGATAGTAGAGAAAGACCCATTTTCTAAGTGCTGATTGCAATGGAATATAATGAGAAACATGTTTCATTAAAAAAAACAGGATAAGAAAAATGTGTTTCACATTCGAGGGTGATTAACCAACTTTTGTTACATACAACGGAGTCCCGAGCCGAACGTGATGTACCTTCTATATTCCAGGTTCTCCTCTTGGATATTTTCTTTCAAATTTCTTTGATTATCTGTGTTTCTGTTCTGCACTCATACTGAAAATTTGACTAGGATCAAATACCATTAATTATTTCTTTTTTCGGCACGTATACAATGTATAAAGGAAGAAATAATATGGCAATTTTAAGATAAGTTTTGATACAGTCTAATAATATCTTCTACAAATTTTATTTTATCTACAGCTTTATAAAATTAATAATGAAAAAGGACAATGTCCACAAAACAAAACAATCTTTATAATCCACTAGCGGAAATACACTGAAGAACAACTAGGAAATCTCGGCCGATTCCAACGATGTTTGCAGAAAAATGTCTACCTAACACCACAATTTCAAATTAAGGAGTTTAATTGTAAATTCGAAGATAAGTACACACTCACAGTCATGAGTACCCACGTAACCAAATTTCTTATCGAGCAACATAGAACGTCATCTACCAAGATAGTGAATGAAAGAGTATCTAAAATTCCTTTGTGGTCCAACAATAATATACAGGTCGGGAACACACTTGCATCATTTTTATTGCAATTAAATTTGTATAACGGTGGCGTATGGTATGGCTACTAGAAATGGATCTACATGTTCTGCAGAACTGCAACTCACAATAGTCTCAACAGATGAAGAAGATGGCAACGATTATAAATAAGTTGCATTTGAAAAAAACTGT
>JAGDQP010046434.1:0-15304 GCA_022664845.1 Lepisma saccharinum
TTACTGGCGAGAAACTTAAAATTACCAGTGTTGCCAACTAGGTAAAAGAAATAAAACAAATCATATTGTTGTAGGAAAAACTTTTTTATTGTACGTAATCAGGTATAAGTACAATTCTTGTTATACAAATACAAGTTCAGAACGTCTGAGGTTACACAAAGTCAAGTTGTGAGCTACAAGTTTTTAAAGAAAAGTACATTCTGTTCTGCGCAAATATAATTACACAAAGTAATTAAGTTATTTAAATACATAGCAATTAACTTTAATTGTCTTACAAGTTTTATTCAGATCAGAATATTACGCATTCTTCATAATGAACACTGCACGGCTGTGTGAACCACTAAATTACTTAATTACAAATCCTTTAGCGTAATAGAAGATACAGTCTGATACACTAAATAATTTCTTGAGATTACCTTGCTCACAAATGTAGTTATTAATTTTAATTTTTATTCAGTTCGCAATCTATTTATGTTGTTCGCAACATGTATATGTTGCTCGTTGTTAAATAAAATTGCTCGTACTTTAAGTAGCAAATCTCGTCATTAGACGTCTCACGTGTAACGTTCGTGAAACTATTTAGTAGTGCACAACATTATTTTAAACAACGAAGAATATATAATATTCTGAAAACTAAATACGATGTTAAATGAAAATTTTCAGATGAAAGTACTAAGTGGCTCTCATTACAATGTAATGTTCATAGTAACGAGAATTTATGATTGGAGAATATAATAATTTTATTTCGAAATATTAAAGTACTAATGTTTCATGGAAAGTTAACATTACATTTTTTACTTGCTACTATAACCATAAGGTAAGGTATGGTAGTCCTTGCTATTGGAAGGATTGGTATTGGTAGTCTACGTCTTTTGGTGTTTACCTCTTTTTGGCGTTTACTTTGTTCTTAGAGACAATCTTATATCCTGATTTGCGCAATATATTGTTAGGATTAAAGATTACTTTACTGTCATACTTCTGAGTTACCAAATCATAAAAACGCTGAAAATTTATTTCCTTTCGAACCCGTGCATTTAATGTTACCCCCCGAACCTTGCAAACCTCTTCAGTGTCTCCTGTATGGGTATTGTAAATTTTGTGCCCATGTTTTTTTGCGCCAGCACCAATGAAGATGTACATTTCCCACCCCTCTTTAATTTCTCTAGTTAATTCGCCCAAGTTGTTCCCTACAGCTAACAAGACTGGTTCATCACGTCGTTGTATATAAATAATACTATCCGTATCACAATAAATTACTCTATCAATCCCAACAGTATCCAACATTTCAAACAATCGGAGTCTAGCCCATGAAGATATGAATAATGCTACTGCCAAATTTGAAAATGAATATGGTGAGTTCTCATTTTCCAAGTCTTTGAATGTCACTAATAGTTTTTGTCCTACAAGAACTACAATTTGTATTTCCAAGTGAGGTGCTCTTACAATCTCAAGAAACTCCTGAGCACCAGTTACAACCTTTGTCTGGGGTAAATTGCTGCGCTGACCCCATTTACCAAAAGGGAGTTTAAGAAGATTTTTGAAATATATCTCAACCCTTCAATACGTTCGATTTTGTCATACTCAAGACTTATTCCGTCATGACTTGCATAATCTGCAATATATGCCTGTTTCAGCTCTTCTGTAGTACAATCAGAAGGGCACCCACTGGATTCTTGTTTCATTTTCAAAAAGCTGTTAACATAGGGTTTCAATAATCCTTCTTTCATCTCCATTTCCCAAATTTCATACGTGTCAAGTATAACATACCATTTCTTTAACGCAGCATGAAGCTCAGGAGTACAGAAGACACCTTTGATAGCACGCTCCTCCTGAGTATGATTACAATCTCCAGTATTCAGCTCGTCCATGCAAGTTCGACAAAGACCAAAAACGAGTTTGCTGTGAGAATTATATGCAAGAACTGGAATAGCAAGATCACTATTCGGCAAAACTTTACAGAATACGAAACCATGTACTTTACTCGGATCGGGCATGTGCACTTGGTTAGAGAACGCTTTATGTATTTTCACTTGTCCCGTTGGGAGTGGTTTCTTAGACATAACCCACGGATACAAGGAAGTGACGTAAGCATATTCCAGATATTCGTTTTCATCACACTTGTACAATGCACGAAAACATTCTGTGCGCCCTCCCTTAAATGCGTCTTTCGGGCGTAATGGTTCTTCAACATTATGACAATGTTCTCGAATGAAAGTTTGAATTTCAGGAGACGTTTTAACAGCCTTAATCCATTCACATTCCAATTGATCCACAAGCTTTACGCCACAACTATTTTCAATAAATTCTTTTCTAGCTAACGTCGCATCATACCGGTCCTGCAAGGTACGCCCTTCAGCATCAATAGTAAGATTATGAGCTTGAGATGAACATGTATGTCCGTGCCAGTAGCAACCATAGAATTGAAACCCAGTACGACTCTTTTTATCATATCCATCCAATTTAAAATGTCTGAATTGTACCTAACCACCATTTTCAGCTGTCCTGAGTGTAATTCTGCGTTCGTGTTCCATATACTTAAGCCATTGACGTGCTTTTTGCTTTGATGATCACGATGATGAAACCCTAATGGAGGAATAATTGGAATACAGTTCTCTTGTAAATAAAGAGAGCGAAAGCATTCCATCGCACACATAGTAATTGTGCTTGTATAAAGAAAACATTGAATACCATTTGTTTTTCCTTCAAGCAGGTTTGAAAACCGAATGAGGGCCAAAGTTACGATACGAACGTCGTTCCGGCAATATTCTAACAATTCATGCTATAAATCAAAGATCTTTTTCGACTCTATGCATTCTTTATGCCATGCAGCAATAGCTTCCGCCTCTTCAGGTGATTTACTGTCAATATCATAAAAATCAAGTTTGGGATACAGTCCTCTTTAATTTTGATATTGGGGGGTATTGAATAAAAACGGAAAATCACCTTTCCTGATAGATTCATCCAAACCCAAAGTTTTAGCCAGGCCAGCTAATCGAACCCACATGAACAAGTATGTGTGTCTAAAGATGATATTGTTTACAGTTAGATGTATAATTTTATGACCTTGTGCAATAATATGAGGAATTAATTTATGATGTTCCAAGAGACTTCGAGCAGCAAATAACATATCAAACCGAGATCCGTTATGTGGCGCTTGTAACCTTAGAACCTTGTTGCAGTACGTGATTAATGAATTCCTCCATGTTATAAAATACACAATCCCTAATACCTTCTGAATCACCACGCACAGTGCATTTATGATTTTCGTCATCGATATCATTACATTTATGGCAGCGTGACTTGCACAAATTAAGTTGGGCTGATGTTCACATTCACCATTTTTATCTATTTCCAACAGCATTGTTTCAATATCAAATACTATATACAAAAAATCCCCTACCCGTTTTGGTTTTGCTGACATTACAAAACACGAATGCAACTCATCCACATACATGAAACAGTTTACAGTAATGTTCTCCACAAACATGTTTAGAATTTCTGTTACGCATATCTATCTTGACACCACACTGAGCACAAAGTTGGGCGTACTCAAATACAGGTTTACCTTTTCCTTTTGGCCTATGGTTATCAGAGCATGATTGATTCGGGAATGTACGATAGCACATATTACACTGAATTTTACTTTCATCACTATTTTCCGTGGCGGGATGATACTCTTCACAATACCTACATAAGTATTCACATTTATGAAATCGAGTTTTACCATAGGGGATAAGGCAACAGTAACAATAACCATCACTTCCGACAAATGGTGTAATGGTCTCGATTACATCGTAGTGGTTGTCTTCATATCGCAAAGTAATTTCCTCTCCGCTGATGGCCCAACAAACATCTTGACATACTCCCGTGTCTCCGACATACGCACATACACTACTATTTGATATTCGTCTTAAAGTACTTTTGAAACTTGTCCTCATCTTCAACGTTGCCTCCATTCTTACTAAGTAAATCTACGCCTGCCGAGTAGCATAATTCTCTAGCTTCAGATGATCATCATATAATTTGCATTTACATATTCTTTATTTGTTCGTAGTTTTGCTAACACTATGGCAAGAGCAAGGCAATCAGGAAGTTCATCAACTGGAATTATATGCTTCTGGAGATAATCTACAGATGGTAAATACTTGTCCTTACAATGTCGTTCCTGTCCTTGAATAGGGTCGGTGATGTCTACCTTGATATCTACCTTTTCACCTAAAAGAATGTCTCATTCGAGTTTAAAACATTTTCAATTTTTCTCAAAACATCTTCTCCACTAATATGAGCTCGAAATTTAAATGGAATATATATTGGTTTTCCTAACTTACAATTTGAACTTTCTATAGTAAAACTAAACTTTGAATCGAGATCTACATCATGAAGTAAATGATCTGCTGCAAATTGAAATAGATTCTTTACAAACTTCTCAGGATCACTACTGAATGAATCTTGCTAATGAATTAATTGTAATTTCTCGTCCACGTAGGGGGTAATTAGGATAGGTTTTACAACGATCACTTACAACTTCAAATTGAGGGCCAGGTCCGTCCATTCATGATGATATGACTAGAAAGTATTTGCATCCAAGAAATACTTTCTGGTCATATCATCATGAATCCAGGAGAAACTTTGTTTCGATAATATTAAAGTTAAAAGTAAAACACTGATTTCATAAAACAAAACATTGACATACAAAATTAAAACTAACTCAGAAAGATAAATTTTGTATCGAGATTTTTTAAAGAAAAAGTAGTAACTTCTTATGATACTTCAAAATTCTTTTGACATTTTAATTATTTGCATAAACACCAAATGCTTTTTACATTTCTAAGTGTTAGAATACTTATCCAAACTCACATCAAGTATCTCGTTGAACGAACAAGCGACTGAAACGCTCCATCAGCTGACAGTGCAACACTGTCCCCTCATCCCACTTAACCACAAGTAGAATAATACGAGTGACGCTGAAGAATCAGTTAATATGTATATTACAACACCAGAGAACGGATGCCCTGTTATTCCTGGATGTTCCTTTATTTTGTCCTTTGTTAAAGGTGGTTATTGAGTTAATAACACTACAATTTCAATAACGACAATTGCTACTTAAAGTAGGAGCAAAGGAAACAGTTAGTATTTAAAGATTTCTTGACCAAAAATAATAAATAACTTTGCAACTAAATATAGTAAATTTTATTATTGTTTGCAACTCTAAACATTCGAAGAATTGTATTTTAGTGATCCAAAAAACGTGTTTCCCTGATCCGAAGATATCCCTATTATTCTACTTGTGTTTAAGTGTTATGAGGGGACAGTGTTGCACTGACAGTGTTGCATTGCCAGCTGATGGAACGTTTCAGTCGCTTGTTCGTTCAACGAGATACTAGATCTGAGTTTGGATAAGTAATCTAAGACTTAGAAATGTAAAAAGCTATTGGTGTTTATGCAAATAATTAAAATATTAAAAGAATTTTGAAGTAACAAAAAGTTATTACTTTTTCTTTAAAAAATCTCGATACAAAATTTCCCTTTGTGAGTTAGTTTTAATTTTGTATGTCAATGTTTTGCTTTATGAAATCAGTGTTTTACTTTTAACTTTAATATTATCGAAACAAAGTTTCTCCTGGATTCATGATGATATGATTAGAAAGTATTTCTTGGATGCAAAGTTAGATTGCGGGAATTTGCCTTTGAACGATATCTGAGGGAGGTGTGTGGTTCGGTTGGTGGTAGCTGTTAGATAAACTATATCCGTAATCATAATGCTCTGTTGTCATGAAAGAACAGGATTTGTACGGGAAATTCTGTAGACGATGATGTTGAAAATGCTAACGGGATTATCCAAGAATGTTTTCGTACGACTTCCCGTAAACTTGAAGTATTTCTCAAAGGTAATACTTTTTCTTAGTATGTTTCTGTGCGAATGTGTTGCATATATTACACATCTCTTCCCCTTCCTCCCTCGTGGTACCCATGTATTATAGTTTTCGTTCGCATCCGCGCTTTCATGATATAATCGGCAAGCATTTCCATTATGCCAGTATTTGTGTCTTGTTTTTTGAAGTGTGAAGATCTAGTTTTGGAATCTTGTCTCTTGCTATATATCAACTTGGTGTTTTTACTAATTGATACGTTGCGAAGAAACAAGCTTTCCTCCAGTGCTTTATCAACTTGGTGTTTGAGTGTCTGTTACGATGTGAAAAAGTTTTCCCTTTGTCCAGTGTTGAGAAATTGTGTGAGGAAGTCTTGCTGTTGTGAGTAAAATCTTTACTTTGTGACCCATCAAAATGTACAACGTTATTGATGTTTTGCTTACTGATCCGGAAGTCTGTAGCTATGACGACCCTGCAGGTACTTGAATGCTGGAACCAATTTGTTACTACAAGATGCTGGGATTTCAACCTCATAAAAGTGATCCAGAACTTTTGCTTCATTACCTGCTGTATTATTACTGGACAGACGAGGAAGCAGTTCTACAAACCTGTGAAAATTCTCAAGACATTTTAGATCTTGTAGAATATGGATTTTTAACTACTATGGAAAGCAAACAACTTGCTTGGGAGTATTATTGTGATTTAATTAACGACCCTACTGGACCAATTCCGGAGGAAGTAGCACTATTTGGAGTGGATACACAGGAATACAGTGATGTTACTTTGGAGTCATGGAGTCATGAAGGTATTGGTGAATGTAATGTGGATGAAGATGGTGATTGCAGTATGAGTGATGTGTGTAATATGCCAGACGGTGAGGATAACGAACTTAGTATGAGGGAGGAGGATAGTGACGAAGTTACTATAGAGACGTTGAGGAGTGACGATGATAATCAAGTACTTAATATTACTGTGAAACAATGGATGGAAGAACCTGATGCAGTTATGATGCATGGTGAAGGACCTGGACCTAGACCTGGACCTCAATTTGAAATTGTAAGTGATCGTCGTAAAATCTATCCTAATTACCCCCTACGTGGACGAGAAATTACAATTAATTCATTAGCAAGATTCATTCAGTAGTGATCCTGAGAAGTTTGTAAAGAATCTATTTCAATTTGCAGCAGATCATTTACTTCATGATGTAGATCTCGATTCAAAGTTTAGTTTTACTATAGAAAGTTCAAATTGTAAGTTAGGAAAACCAATATATATTCCATTTAAATTTCGAGCTCATATTAGTGGAGAAGATGTTTTGAGAAAAATTGAAAATGTTTTAAACTCGAATGAGACATTCTTTTAGGTGAAAAGGTAGATATCAAGGTAGACATCACCGACCCTATTCAAGGACAGGAACGACATTGTAAGGACAAGTATTTACCATCTGTAGATTATCTCCAGAAGCATATAATTCCAGTTGATGAACTTCCTGATTGCCTTGCTCTTGCCATAGTGTTAGCAAAACTACGAACAAATAAAGAATATGTAAATGCAAATTATATGATGATCATCTGAAGCTAGAGAATTATGCTACTCGGCAGGCGTAGATTTACTTAGTAAGAATGGAGGCAACGTTGAAGATGAGGACAAGTTTCAAAAGTACTTTAAGACGAATATCAAATAGTAGTGTATGTGCGTATGTCGGAGACACGGGAGTATGTCAAGATGTTTGTTGGGCCATCAGCGGAGAGGAAATTACTTTGCGATATGAAGACAACCACTACGATGTAATCGAGACCATTACACCATTTGTCGGAAGTGATGGTTATTGTTACTGTTGCCTTATCCCCTATGGTAAAACTCGATTTCATAAATGTGAATACTTATGTAGGTATTGTGAAGAGTATCATCCCGCCACGGAAAATAGTGATGAAAGTAAAATTCAGTGTAATATGTGCTATCGTACATTCCCGAATCAATCATGCTCTGATAACCATAGGCCAAAAGGAAAAGGTAAACCTGTATTTGAGTACGCCCAACTTTGTGCTCAGTGTGGTGTCAAGATAGATATGCGTAACAGAAATTCTAAACATGTTTGTGGAGAACATTACTGTAAACTGTTTCATGTATGTGGATGAGTTGCATTCGTGTTTTGTAATGTCAGCAAAACCAAAACGGGTAGGGGATTTTTTGTATATAGTATTTGATATTGAAACAATGCTGTTGGAAATAGATAAAAATGGTGAATGTGAACATCAGCCCAACTTAATTTGTGCAAGTCACGCTGCCATAAATGTAATGATATCGATGACGAAAATCATAAATGCACTGTGCGTGGTGATTCAGAAGGTATTAGGGATTGTGTATTTTATAACATGGAGGAATTCATTAATCACGTACTGCAACAAGGTTCTAAGGTTACAAGCGCCACATAACGGATCTCGGTTTGATATGTTATTTGCTGCTCGAAGTCTCTTGGAACATCATAAATTAATTCCTCATATTATTGCACAAGGTCATAAAATTATACATCTAACTGTAAACAATATCATCTTTAGACACACATACTTGTTCATGTGGGTTCGATTAGCTGGCCTGGCTAAAACTTTGGGTTTGGATGAATCTATCAGGAAAGGTGATTTTCCGTTTTTATTCAATACCCCCCAATATCAAAATTAAAGAGGACTGTATCCCAAACTTGATTTTTATGATATTGACAGTAAATCACCTGAAGAGGCGGAAGCTATTGCTGCATGGCATAAAGAATGCATAGAGTCGAAAAAGATCTTTGATTTATAGCATGAATTGTTAGAATATTGCCGGAACGACGTTCGTATCGTAACTTTGGCCCTCATTCGGTTTTCAAACCTGCTTGAAGGAAAAACAAATGGTATTCAATGTTTTCTTTATACAAGCACAATTACTATGTGTGCGATGGAATGCTTTCGCTCTCTTTATTTACAAGAGAACTGTATTCCAATTATTCCTCCATTAGGGTTTCATCATCGTGATCATCAAAGCAAAAAGCACGTCAATGGCTTAAGTATATGGAACACGAACGCAGAATTACACTCAGGACAGCTGAAAATGGTGGTTAGGTACAATTCAGACATTTTAAATTGGATGGATATGATAAAAAGAGTCGTACTGGGTTTCAATTCTATGGTTGCTACTGGCACGGACATACATGTTCATCTCAAGCTCATAATCTTACTATTGATGCTGAAGGGCGTACCTTGCAGGACCGGTATGATGCGACGTTAGCTAGAAAAGAATTTATTGAAAATAGTTGTGGCGTAAAGCTTGTGGATCAATTGGAATGTGAATGGATTAAGGCTGTTAAAACGTCTCCTGAAATTCAAACTTTCATTCGAGAACATTGTCATAATGTTGAAGAACCATTACGCCCGAAAGACGCATTTAAGGGAGGGCGCACAGAATGTTTTCGTGCATTGTACAAGTGTGATGAAAACGAATATCTGGAATATGCTTACGTCACTTCCTTGTATCCGTGGGTTATGTCTAAGAAACCACTCCCAACGGGACAAGTGAAAATACATAAAGCGTTCTCTAACCAAGTGCACATGCCCGATCCGAGTAAAGTACATGGTTTCGTATTCTGTAAAGTTTTGCCGAATAGTGATCTTGCTATTCCAGTTCTTGCATATAATTCTCACAGCAAACTCGTTTTTGGTCTTTGTCGAACTTGCATGGACGAGCTGAATACTGGAGATTGTAATCATACTCAGGAGGAGCGTGCTATCAAAGGTGTCTTCTGTACTCCTGAGCTTCATGCTGCGTTAAAGAAATGGTATGTTATACTTGACACGTATGAAATTTGGGAAATGGAGATGAAAGAAGGATTATTGAAACCCTATGTTAACAGCTTTTTGAAAATGAAACAAGAATCCAGTGGGTGCCCTTCTGATTGTACTACAGAAGAGCTGAAACAGGCATATATTGCAGATTATGCAAGTCATGACGGAATAAGTCTTGAGTATGACAAAATCGAACGTATTGAAGGGTTGAGATATATTTCAAAAATCTTCTTAAACTCCCTTTTGGTAAATGGGGTCAGCGCAGCAATTTACCCCAGACAAAGGTTGTAACTGGTGCTCAGGAGTTTCTTGAGATTGTAAGAGCACCTCACTTGGAAATACAAATTGTAGTTCTTGTAGGACAAAAACTATTAGTGACATTCAAAGACTTGGAAAATGAGAACTCACCATATTCATTTTCAAATTTGGCAGTAGCATTATTCATATCTTCATGGGCTAGACTCCGATTGTTTGAAATGTTGGATACTGTTGGGATTGATAGAGTAATTTATTGTGATACGGATAGTATTATTTATATACAACGACGTGATGAACCAGTCTTGTTAGCTGTAGGGAACAACTTGGGCGAATTAACTAGAGAAATTAAAGAGGGGTGGGAAATGTACATCTTCATTGGTGCTGGCGCAAAAAAACATGGGCACAAAATTTACAATACCCATACAGGAGACACTGAAGAGGTTTGCAAGGTTCGGGGGGTAACATTAAATGCACGGGTTCGAAAGGAAATAAATTTTCAGCGTTTTTATGATTTGGTAACTCAGAAGTATGACAGTAAAGTAATCTTTAATCCTAATAATATATTACGCAAATCAGGATATAAGATTGTCTCTAAGAACAAAGTAAACGCCACCAAGAGGTAAACACCAAAAGACGTAGACTAAATCCTTCCAATAGCAAGGACTACCATACCTTACCTTATGGTTACAGTAGCAAGTAGAAAATGTAATGTAAACTTTCCATGAAACATTAGTACTTTAATATTTCGAAATAAAATTATTATATTCTCCAATCATAAATTCTCGTTACTATGAACATTACATTGTAATGAGAGCCACTTAGTACTTTCATCTGAAAATTTTCATTTAACATCGTATTTAGTTTTCAGAATATTATATATTCTTCGTTGTTTAAAATAATGTTGTGCACTACTAAATAGTTTCACGAACGTTACACGTGAGACGTCTAATGACGAGATTTGCTACTTAAAGTACGAGCAATTTTATTTAACAACGAGCAACATATACATGTTGCGAACAACATAAATAGATTGCGAACTGAATAAAAATTAAAATTAATAACTACATTTGTGAGCAAGGTAATCTCAAGAAATTATTTAGTGTATCAGACTGTATCTTCTATTACGCTAAAGGATTGGCAATTAAGTAATTTAGTGGTTCACACAGCCGTGCAGTGTTCATTATGAAGAATGCGGAATATTCTGATCTGAATAAAACTTGTAAGACAATTAAAGTTAATTGCTACGTATTTAAATAACCTAATTACTTTGTGTAATTGTATTTGCGCAGAACAAAATGTACTTTTCTTTAAAAACTTGTAGCTCACAACTTGACTTTGTGTAACCTCAGACGTTCTGAACTTGTATTTGTATAACAAGAATTGTACTTATACCTGATTACGTACAATAAAAAAGTTTTTCCTACAACAATATGATTTGTTTTATTTCTTTTACCTAGTTGGCAACACTGGTAATTTTAAGTTTCTCGCCAGTAATTATGTTCGCCTTGCGTTGCAATGTTCAAAAAATAGTTCCGAATTCTCTTTTTATTTAGTTTTTCTTTACATAGTCGGCAACACTGCAGCGTAATGCTCGAAAAGTACTAAAGAAGTTCGCATCTTCCAAATGCTCAAGAAAGAGGAAAATTCAAAATATAACTTGAACAATGTTTACATTGTGATTAACTAAATAAGTTCAAATGAAAAGAATACAATAATTTGGTATGAACCCTTTTATACTTCTCGTTCTGAAATTGTTTCAAAACATTAAAATGTTTTAAAAGAAATCTCCAGCAAAAAATATTATAAACGCCACTGCTTAGACTTTTCTTTATTATTTTGTATCATAGTTTTACTTTGTAAAGTTGACGTAAAGGCGGTATTGTTTCTTGACTATTAATCAAATGGTCTGCCTGGTCAGGACACTGGAAACTTTATTCGTACTGCTCTTTGCCTTTTAGTCTGAGGCGCGCTTGCTTAACTTCGTATGAAATAAGGTATCCAAGTTGGCATGAATTGCTGCTATCATAGCATCTAGGAGATCGTGGGTTCAAACAGTGCAGGAGCTCAGTACTCAAACCAAATTGTGAGCGTTATTAAATCAGTTGGATAACCGGAAGGTTAATCGCATGATATATCTAGGCTTCGAGATCCTGTATTTTTGATCAGCGTATGCATCTTGAATACCTGCAAAAGTAGGTAAGAGGTCTTGATCTGAAGTGGCCGCCTGAACTTGGTTCGTAACATAGTCTATGAGTTATAGGCTAAGAATATAATTAGTACTAGTGCTGTGGTAATCGTACTAGGCCTACTAGCACAGCTGAAGACCACATTCCCTCTACCGTTGAGATCGGCTATGTAGAATACAGACAAGACATTGTGTATTATACAGACAATACAAGTTTAAGTTGATTCATAAGACAACCTTCTAAAAAATATGAAGCCTTACAGATTCTGTCACGAACATGGAAAGCATTTGTATATTCACATCGTAGTTATTTTATTTTTTATGTGGGTAGTGAAAACAAAATTGAATATGGACGATCAAGACTCGTTGAAGTTTAAAACTAGTTATTTTGAGTTTGGATTCAATTTATAATATTCTAGCTGAATTATCATTAACAAGGAAGTATGCAATCTATTTCAAGTTTCGAATTCTTTGAATTCTCGTTATTTTAAGAGGATTGCTACTTAAAGTACGCGCAATGTTATTTCAACAGCGAACACCATGTTGTGATCTTACAAATACTTGCAAGGCATTTAAAAATTAAATACTTGCTCATTTATAAATTTCATTTTTTCTCGGAAGGAGAATTGTTAAAACAATTCGAAGCTGTTAATAATTACATTGTTATGAATACATTAAAGTATTGAACCAATTTATACTTCTGAAATTTTGATAAACAAAATTGTAATTGTTTCAAAATATTAAAGTGCCTCGTATTCTATTTCGACTGCTATAATTAAAAGGTTTCCTTCATCAGACATGTGAAACAGCTTGGAGTCGAGTCGAGTATTTAAGTAATTTAGGGGGCCCATGCGGTGTTCATTATAAAATATAATATGCTTAATATTAACTAAAGATACCATCAAGAAAGAGCAATAAGAAAGAATGGACTGGATCTACAAATTCGAATTCAGCTACCAAGATGGACTGATTGCATTAACAATTTATTATAGAGGATCGTATTTTACGAAATACTCTTCAAATAGACAAACAAAAACATACCTAACGCATTCCATATGCATACCTAACTTGATTCCAAGCTTCTCCTGTTTCCCTAGTTTACTCTATTCCTGATTAAAGCCATTTTCTTCAATACCATCTTGAAAGCATCTTATTATAGAGGATCGTATTTTACCAAATACTCTTCAAATAGACAAGTAAGATATATCCAGCGCATGGCAGGGGATACTCCCAGTACATTGCATATAGAATTTTAGATTGGTTCCAAACTTTTTCCGTCTCCCTAGTTCATTTCATTTTGAATTAAAGGCATTTTCTTTACTATCATCTTGAAAGCATCTTAAGTAGTTCCAAGGAAAATAGACAAGTAAAAGTATTCCCAGTACATTGCATATAGAATTCTAGCCTGGTTACAAACTTTTCCCGTCTCCCTAGTTCGCTTCATTTTAATCAGAGACGTTTTCTTGAATATCATCTTGAAAGCATCTTAAGAAATTCCAAGGAAAATACTAAACAAAGAACACTCTTAGCACATTTAACGATCAAATCTACTATAGACATTGAACGTTCTACGTGAAAAAGTAACATTTCTTGGAAACTTCCTTGTTAAACGTCTTAAAGATTAAGCAACGTCTTATTAAACAGCTTCTTATTTTCTTACGAAATAGTCTGATTCGTCTCCGAAGATCATTTCACATCTACTTTCAACCACTAGTCCACTCACATGCCCTAAAGTTTATTAAAGATTGCCAAATACACTTTTCAACCTCTCCAAGAATAAGCAACGTCTTAAAGATGTCTCAAGATTTTCGTCTCCAAACAAACAACACTCTTAGTACATTTAACGATCAAATCTACTATAGACACTGAACTTTCTACATGAGAAAAGTAACATTTCTTGGACACTTTCTTATTAAACGTCTTATTAAACAGCTTCCTATTTTCTTACTAAATAGTCTGATTCGTCTCCAAAGTTCATTTCACATCTACTTTCAACCACTAGTCCACTCACACGCCCTAAAGCTTATTAAAGATTATCAAATACACTTTTCAACTTCTCCAAGAATGAGCAACGTCTTAAGAAATCTCAAGATTTCCACCTAGTTATTACGAGTTCGGTTTGCTTGCAAACCTCGTTATGTATGCTTCAATTGCAAGTACTAGTCCACACACAATGCATAAGCTAGTATCTGGAAATACATATATACTATCGGTGGACGTTTCACCCACCTCACATGAGATATCGACAAGGGCAAAAACAGATAAAAAAATTGCACTTCCTCGCCCTCGCCTTAACTATGGTCTTCGCAGTATCAGCTACAGAGCTACATTAATTTGGAACACTCTCCCTAAAGAAATTAGAATAAAAACTTATATGCAATTTCAGCATGCTTTAAAGCACATTCTACTGCAAAAAGTAAAATAGGCTGTGAGAAAAAAAATGATAATAACCAATTTGTACATAACATCTTATCCACAATTATTACATTTCCGTCTTCTCTCGTTGCTTCGCTTGCTCTTATCTTTGTCTTAGCTCTTTGTATAGTTACTCTTTTTTTATTTGGTCCTTTGTTGTTTGGTATGTTTTTTTGTAATTAACCATCAATGGTACTATTATTCTTAAGATGTCCACAAGTTTCATATGTTATCATGTTTTGCATTGCGATTGATTATTTTTAGAATTGTTTCTCCTTTTAACTGTAATAATGTTATCAATGCAGTTAATATTGTCATTAATATGTATGTATTTACGTTATATGAGTGTTTTATGTGATTTATGTTTGTACGTCAATTGGTAATATTTTAGATTGTTCTCTTTTTTTCTTTATTTTTAAAACTTTATAAAAGTATTTATGTAATTTTAGTGTTTTTGTATTGTGCTTGTTAAACTTTATATCTAGCACGAAACTACAATGTGCCACTTGTATGTGACATAAACAAGAGGAGAATCCAAAAACGGCTGAAGCTAGGATTCTTCTTAAATCTGACTATAATCTGTAAATATAATGTAATAAGAATATTGGAAATAATAAATTGAATTGAATTGAAAAGAAATAAATAAAGGGATCATATTCCGGAAGAAATATTCCTTTCAGCATCTTAAGATTATTAAACGTCTTAAAGATTAAGGAGGTTTAGTTATTAACGAGTTCAGATTGGTAACAATCCGTATT